>ML098514.1:19032-61857 GCA_003697995.1 Taxidea taxus jeffersonii | reverse complement strand
GCAGAGGGGTCTATTAAGCCGGAGTTAGCTCAAAGCAGAAGATAGGTTGGGTTTTTGGGGGGAAATAATTATGACCAAGATTTCAGGCTGGGAGGAGAGGACCAGAGACCAGGGGAAATGTCACTATGGAGGGTACTCGGTTTTCTCTACCTTACCTCTGGCTTACTTATAAACTGTTACCCCTATTATCCTTGCTGCTGGTAATATCAGATGAACAAAGATTGGCCTGAGATCAAGTGGCTGCCACCAGTTACCAGGAAGGGTGGATGAGACAGGGGTTAGGGCAAGAAGGGGCATTTCTGGGGCCACAGCCCCAAGACGGTTCCAAGCCTCTTACTTCTGTGGGCATCTTCTCTGCCAGACTGTGAGCTCTCCTGGCACAGGAATGCTGTCTTATTCTGCTGTGGTCCCAGCAGCGCTGTGTGTGTGTGGTAGGTATTCAATAAACACCTGCTTCATGAATAAGTAAGTCAGAGAGCTAGAACCCAGTAAAACTGGGAATGTTTTCCTTTTGAAAAGTGATGGGGAAACATTAAATCCCAAACAGGTCTTTACCTTGAATCCTCATAGTAACTGAGGTTATTTAAAAATATTCCAACCCTTGGAGAAGGCTGCTTTTCTTTAACTAAAAATAACTGAAATCCTTAAGAAAAATATTCTTTTTCTCATGAGTAGGGATATCTGGCCTCTGATTCTCAAAGGTAAACAACTGAAATCAGGATTTGAGGGATAATACATTGTTAAACATATATTTCAAACAATAAAAAGTCTCTGCCCAGCTGTACCATTTGAAGATTAGAGAAAATGGCATGCTAAATTATGTTGAGTCATTAATATTTTAATTCCAATTAAGGTAAATAAGAGAGAGACAAAAAGCTCAAAATGACTTTTCAAAGAGCTTTTAATACACAGAAGGAGAAACTGGAAAAAAGGAGAGTATGGTTACTTTTTTCTTTTTTTCACAAGCTAGGTTTATTCACTTTAATAGATTCACTTTAATAGATTGTTCACTGCTCTAAGATGGTAAGATTATAGTTAACTTTTTTTTAACTATTAAAATATTCTCTCTTCTGAAGAGGTGATGGTAGGTTGTTTAAGATTAAAGCGTCAAGTTGGAAAAAAAAAGTTGGTGCCTTATGTCAACCCCTAAAATCCTATGTCAACCCAAGAAATCTCAGATGTCTAGGAAGCACTTCTATATATTTTTTTTTACAGGGGAAGAGGGTCTAGAGGGCACGAAGGGATTTGGGAAAGGCAGTGAGAAAAGTACATTTGTTGAGAACACCTACTTACTAGGCACCAAGCTTTAGACATATATGGTTTCTCAGTAAAAATTTATAATTTCAGTTAGGTGTTCTCCTATTATAGACAAGGAAATGGAAGTTAATATAGGATAAATAACTTACCCAAGGAATGTGCTAATGGAGGGAGCCAAAACTAGGTTTATCTGATTTTACACTCTGTGCTCTTTCCTCCGCACCACTTATTATAGTGAGTTTCTAATATTCATTTAACAGAGAAATATTAATCAGTTTTTCTTAGTATACATCTTGAGTCTCTGTTTTCAAATTCACCTTCTGACTTGTAAATCTACATGTTATTTATATAGTGTTAGCAAACATTTAAAAAACTAAACCTAGAAATGTTAGTATTAGTCTCTCAAGCTTGCATCCCAACTATTTTTTGCCTTTTCGTTCCAGAAACCACATGAAACCTATCAGGAAATATTCATATGGCAAGGCCCCAATTATCTGCAATTGAAATGATTAGCGCCACGACAGTACTACAAGTCTTGGGGCAGAAGTCAGTGAAAGCCAAGCTGCCTCCAAGAGTTGAAGACATTACATTCTCTGAAACATTAGATCAATCCAACTGCCAGCCAGATCTTGAGACTAAAGCAACGGATGGGTTACAGAGCCAACGGCCTAACAACTCCATGTGTCACGCAGAGTACAGAAGAGTGAGCAGAGAAGCGGGGAGAGCACAGCACTGGCAATAGGGGTAAAGCAGCACAGGGGTGAAACCAAGGCAAACAACGTGCAATGAACCAGAATATCCAGAACACTCCAAGACCATGCTGATTAATAAGGATATGATCATGGCTTTCCAGCTTCTCATGCAGATACCAAAAACAAATGCAGTAAAGAACACATAAGCATACAGGTAAACTCTTAGCAGTGTTCATTTTAGAATTAGAAAAATATTTTTTCGTAAGGTATGTGGTTAATGCACTGTAAGTTAGGGGTCCAAAATCTGGTCTTCTGCTTGTTATAAATCAAAGTATAAAATAAGACTTTGTTTTTCCTACATTCCTCGGTTTCCCAAGGTCATCTGAAAATAAAGTCACATATTTAACAAGTGTTTGGCGACCAACTTTTAATAATACATATTTAATTTTCAGAAACATATGCTAACCATCAACAACATGATCAGGGTTCCATTGCCCCAGATGTTATTTCATTGGTACATTATATCAATATTTACAAAGGCTTTCAAATTCAACAACACAAAACAAAACAACTTAATTTTTAAAACTACAATGCTTTAAAAAAATGTAAACAGTTCATTTTTACATTATTGTAAAAAAGAAGACTCACTCCTTAATGCGGCTTAATTTTTTTAAGTGAGCAAAGCCTGGTGCTCATGGATAAAGAATGAAAAGAATTTTTTTACACAGAAACATTGTGCTCCAGTGTAGCAAAAAAAAAAAAAAAGAAAGAAAGAAAGGAGAAAAACAAAAGAAGAAAAAGAAAAAGAGGAAGAAAGAAAAATTATATATATACATACAAAGAAAAGAATCTTAAGTCCACAATTTAGACCACACACACAAAAAAATCTTGTCCCCAAATTGAGAAATTTATAAAAACCATTTACACATGGTTGTTGACCTACTGAAAACCTGTATAACATTTTCAAAACAGTAACTCAGTCAATACCACTTTTCTGAAAAATGAAGTTTTGTGCAAAAGAAACTTTATAAGCTAGAAACAAGACTCCCCCCCCTCCCTGTAAGAGGCCAAAAGGGCCACTGAAATAATTTAACTCTGTTAGATTTAGTGCATGTAACCAAAAGGCACACACATGTGATTAATATATTAATATATTTTCATGCAGAAACCTGTGCATGTTCACAATTATATAACAAAAACACAAATATAACAAAACATAAAGCCTAATGTTTAGCAATGTTATTCTAGCCACATTTCTGTCTAGTCTATCAGTCCAGGGTTTATAGGTCATTAACACTGCCGCTCAAAAAATATATTATATTTGAACAACTTCCAATAAAAATTAAACAACAAAAAAAAGGATGTTAGCCTGAAACACTATAATATACTTTTTTCAGTTCTGATACATACAGAAACTTACTGATATGTTTATTTTAAATGTCATTTCAAATTAAGATACATTTTTCCTTTTGTTAATAAACACTTTGATCGCTCCAGTGAAGTCAGCAGAAAGAAGAACTTCTGTATTATCTGTCTTCATGATACCTTAAAAGCATAAAAAAAAGTTTTTAGTTGAACATAAAGTCTGCTGTTTTAAGTGTCACGTGCCCGTGACCCCATACCTTTTCCCCACGTTTTCCTCTTTTCTCCCCCCAAGAATTTTTTTTAAGTAATCTCTACACCCAAAGTGGGGCTCAAACTCACAACCCCAAGATCAAGAGTTGCACACTCCCCTGACTGAGCCAGCCAGGTGCCAGTCTCTTTCCCAGCTCGCTCCAGTAATCCCTTCATTCACCTTTACTCTCCTCCTCTCTGAGGCTCACTTCCACTTACAGTGCCTTAGCCAGTCTTTCCCTGGCTTGGGGAGATTATAGTCCCTTGGGGCCTGGATGCCTGGATTTACTCCCAGGCAGCCTAGGCCTCTAAACTGTCCAATGCTTCACTTCATGGCGAGCGGATAGCATGCTGTTCAGCCCCAGAACTGGAATGCAGGCAGAATGGGATCAGCTGGGCCAAGTGTGCTGTTGTCAGGGGTCTCTAATGAGGTTGACAGTAAGGTTCATGGTCCAGCAGACATACTGAAATTGCCAGGAAATGAAGTATACATGATGGCTCTGTGAATGCTGACAGCAACTTCTTGCTTCTATGGTTTGTATGAAGAGCCTTGTAGCTATGCTGAAGGGCGAAATGCCGACCTCTGACATTTACCAGTAACAAGCATTTAACAAAGTTCACAATTCTATTATATATAGGTAAAAACTATAGATTTATGAAGGACTGATTAGTAAGGAAGAAAATAATCCAAACTTAAACTGGAAACTTGGGTAGAGAATGGGTTAAGACAAAATGGCTTCATTTAGATTTGCTAAAAACATATCCTAAGCCTGTGAACATTCCTTCCCACTCTCTGGCCTATCTCAACCTTGTGCTATGCAGCAGGAGGCAGCAAAGGACTTGCAATAGGAGATGATGAGACAGGCTAGCGGAGAACATAATTCGTAGTGTACAGATAAATGCTCTGTAAGATACAACAACAATAAAGACGTCTCCTACGCAGCAGGCATTTTGCTAGACACTTTATATATTCTCTTTAATTCTTACCACAAACTTATAAACTAGGGATTATCATGACTTTATACATGAGAAAAACTGAAGCATAAATTGCTAACTATGTCAGACAGAGGGCAATCAGATATATTTTATGATCTCATACCAGTTTTCAGAGTTTTCTTTTTACATTTTACCTTGATGGGTACAAAACAGCAAACAAAAATCTGAGTACAATCCATTAAAAGTTGTGCCTCTATAAAAAGGACCCAGCAAGTCAACTGAACCTTGTTAATATGGTGGAGTTCTGAAAAAAATGTTTAAAAAGGATTTTTTCATTTTTCAAGTTGTTTTAAATGTTAGAATTTTCAGAGGCACCTGGGTGGCTCAGTGAGTTAAGTGTCTAACTCTTGATTTCGGCTCAGGTCCTGATCTCAGGGTTGTGAGACTGAGCCCTGTGCTGGGGCTCTGCGCTCAGGTGTGCAGACTCCTTGGGATTCTCTCTCTCCCTCCGGGCCTCCCCCGCAGCTCACACTCTCTCTAAAAAAATAAATCCTTAAGAGGCTCCTGGGTGGCTCAGTGGGTTAAAAGCCTCAGCCTTCGGCTCAGGTCATGATCCCAGGGTCCTGGGATCAAGCCCCACATCGGGCTCTCTGCTCAGTGGGGAGCCTGCTTCCCTTCCTCTCTCTCTCTGCCTGCCTCTCTGCCTACTTGTGATCTCTGTACTTGTGATCTCTGTCAAATAATTAAATAAAACCTTTTAAAAAATCCTTAAAAAGGCTAGAATTTTCAGTGAAATGTGGAGGGGAGATGCACAGAGTATAAAAAGGTATCACTGGGAGGGGGAAAAAAAGCCCAAATGACTTGAGTTAAAGGAGAACACTGGATCTGGTTCTGAGAAAAAAAGAAAAAGAAAAATTGCCAAACAGGCATTTAGTAAAGGTTTAATAATGCTGACTTGGTATATTTCTAAATCTTGTAATTGAAGGAAGTGCTAGACTAAAGTTCATCTTTGCTATCACAGACATAAGAAATAGTGTATTTAGTGTAACGCACAGTATAAATAATACCGCAAGGGAAGTTACTTGAGATTAAATGAAATAAAATACTTGTGAACTCTATAAAGTATTCAAATACTTTTAGAAGAGCCGTTTGTATACTGTATCTTTTGTTGTGGTTTTAAAACTCTCTAAAGTCTAGCTGTAGTCTCTAGAATGAAAAAGAACATTTAATAAACTATTCTGAAATTCATTTCAACAATACATTCGTTTTCATTAACAACTAGTCCAAATTTATATGGTTTCACCATACTCTTAAGGGCTAACAGGGACTTTTTTTTTTTTTTAAATTTGAGAGAGAGCTGGGTGGGAGGGAGAGGATCTCCAGCAGACTCTCTGCTGATCTCAGGACTCTGAGATCATGACCTGAGCCAAAATCAAGAGTCAGACGCTCAACCAAATGAGTCACCCAGGCACCCCTAACAGGAACCATTTTTTTTAAGATTTTATTTATCCATTTTGACAGAGAGAGATCATTAGCAGGCAGAGAGGCAGGCAGAGAGAGAGGAGGAAGCAGGCTCCCTGCTGAGCCCCGACGCGGGGCTCGATCCCAGGACCCCGGGACCACGAGCCAAGCCGAAGGCAGAGGCTTTAACCCACTGAGCCACCCGGGCGCCCCGGAACCATTTTTATATAATTGACACTCAGTACAACTTTTTGGTCGTTTCTTTTTACTTCCTAATTTGACCATTTTATATAACTGGAATTACTCCTTATTTCCCTAAGCATATGCTGCAAATCACCAGAAATCACAGGCTTGTAAATAGCTACCTATCTGAGAAGTTGCAAAACTATCAGTTTGTGGCAAGTAGAAAAGGAAACTACTTTTATTTGGTTTAATTCATTTGTTCAACACATGCTTATTAGGACCAACTATATGTAGGCAATGGCATTACAATAATATATACGACACAGTAAGTCTCTGTCCTCAGAATGACAGTCTGTTAGGAGAGACAGACAACAAAGAAATTTTGTTATTTGTATGTCTTGTTTGCATTTCTTCAAAGGGAACAACTGCCCATAAAAACAATAATGAACTTCTGGGGAGTCTGGGTGGTACAGTCGATTAAGTGTCTGCCTTCAGCTCAGGTCATGATGGGACTGAGTCCTGCACTGGGCTCCCTGCTCAGTGGGGAGTCTGCTTCTCCCTCTCCCCTTTCCTTGCTCATGATCTCGCTCTTTCAAATGAATAAAATCTTTAAAAATAATAATAATGATGGGGGCAGCTGGGTGGTTCTACCTTTTTCTGGTCATGATCCCAGGGTCCTGAGATCGAGCACTTGGCTTGTGCTCTTTCAAATAAAAAAATAAAATAAAACCTTAAAAAAAAAGAACTCTCAAAAAAAAAAAACCCTCTCAAAATTTTCATTTTTTTTTAAAGATTTTATTTATTTATTAGTTAGAGAGAGAGAGAGAGTGAGCACAGGCAGACAGAGAGGCAGGCAGAGGCAGAGGGAGAAGCAGGCTCCCTGCCGAGCAAGGAGCCCGATGTGGGACTCGATCCCAGCACGCTGGGATCATGGCCTGAGCCGAAGGCAGCCGCTTAACCAACTGAGACACCCAGGCGTCCCTTCATTTTTAATTAAAAGGTAAATCTAAATGAAGTAAAACTTGCAAGAAAGAGGTTACTGAAATGTTTAGAAGGGGAAACTCACACTTAAGTTGTGAACAAGAACTATTTCTTCATACACACAAAAACCTCACAATACCCAACGTAGGTCAATGAAGCTGTAAGTGCTGATTAGAAAAAAACATAGGTCAAATAAAATATGAGTACCTACCAGAGGGCATGGTATCTAAAACTTCAGCATCTTCACCTTTTTCATTCCCTTCTGCTTTTTCGGATTGCACATCCAAAGACAACATCAAACTTGGGTTTGGAGCAAAGATGGCTGATGTAACAACTGCATTATGTGCTGGGGAAAAAAAACGTACTTCAGCATAACTAATAAACTTGATCCTAAACATCCAGACAGAAAGTGTCATATGTAAGAAATACAATGTATTTTTTAAACAGTATATGTTATAAGCTAATATCCTTTAAAATTAACACATAAGTAATTAAGAACTATTTAAGACCCAAATATATGTGCTTAAAAAAAATACCACATATAGGCATAGCTCAGAGATACTGCAGGTTTTGTTCCACATCATTGTAAAACAGCGGATACTGCAGTTAAGCAAGTCAAACGAATTTTTCTGTTTGCCAGTGCATATATAAAAACTGTACCTATCCTGTGCTGCAGTCAATTAATGTGCAACAGAATTAGGTACAAAAACAATGTACCCAGCTTAATTAAAATGAGGTGTGCCTGTGTAAGTTCGGCCTCGGTATAGAAAAGTCAAACAAAGCCAAATACCAAGCGAAAGCAGTTATGGCTGCCAGACTGTCTCTGAAGTAATGCCTATTCACACTTACTTGTAATACATCTCCATCTTAACTTTGCTCATCTGGAGGACACACAAGAGCGGGCATTTACTTACCTTTAATACCTTCCCAAAAATCATTCCGGTCTCTCCTGACGGAAGTAAACTTGCTGAGGTCATGGTAAGTACTCCAGATATAAACATACTTATCTTCTGAGCCACTGACGAGGTAACTAAAATCATGGCTAAATTTGGGAAAGAAAATACAAGTCAGTTTTGGATGTTTTAGGTTTCCTTCAATCAGCCCTTCCTACTTTAAGAATCCCAAGCGAACACCCAGGAGAGCTTGTTGACATGCAGACTCCTAGTCTCACTCGAGAGGTTCTGAACATGCAGGTCTGACATGGAGCTCAGAGGCACAAGGATTTTCATGAAAGCTCTAGATAACTGTGCTGCCTGTTAACCCACGCAGGGAGAAACGCCTACTTAAGAGATGAAAGAGAGAAGCAGAACACTTCACCAACTAAATTTCTCAGTAATTACTGGGTAATTCAAGAAGAAAGGAAACTGTTAAGGAAAGGGCTGAATGAAAGAGGGCTATGAGGAAGAAGAGGCAGTAATTTCAGGAGAGCCTCCAGACCCCAAATTAAGAGTTCAAATAATGTTATGTAAAGGTATAAATATAGGATGCTGTACTTCAGGGTGTTAAAATGCTTTATCAGCTTCAGTATCTAAAAGGATAAAGACCGAGCTTCCTTTTAGGAAAGCTAACATAAAAGTACAAAACCACAAATTCCAGAACTGGGAGCGAGTCTTCTAATCCCAGCTCTCCAAGTACCAGTGACTTCAGACAAATGACTTTATTTTCTGAGTCTCGGTTTCTTTGTCTGCAGAATAGGGGCAATTCAACTCTGTCGACTGAACAGGTGGATACAGTTAGGACCACATGATGGCAACGTGAGCGGTCAGTTGTAAAAGTGCAAAGAAAGTAAAAACACCATATAGACGTAAGGCATAGATCAAAGAAAATACGGGAGTAGAAGAGAAATATTCTGATCTCTTTTGGGAATTTCTCATTGTCAATTTACCTGAAACTTGCTTTGATCTGGCTGCTACTGTTGACATAACCCTTATACTTCATGGATAGTGACAAATCTCTGAGATCATACAGTCTGATTCTGGAGTCATTTGATGTTACTAGTATCTAAAAATAAATCAAAGAAAAAGTTAAAAATACCATCTTTTAATCTAAGTTAAGGTATAACCAAAAAGGGTATTATATCCACATATACAGAGAGAATATACCTCAAAACTAGAAAAGCCTATATTCCACATGACAGAAAATACATTCTTAAGCCAAGACAGTAGGAATTTTCAGGAGTCTATATACAGTGTGAGGAGAGATGGTTTTGAATACTTAATACCTTATTTTCTCCAGGTAGAGGTTCAATACCAGTAATTTTTCTTCCAACTTTATTGCGTCCTCTGGTAGACCGGACATGTATCTGTGTGTGGTATTTCAAATGCTGAAAAGAAATCACAAATTTAAACTATGAGAATCAGAAAGAACCTCAAAGATCATCTGATACAACCTGCAGAGAGACAGAGTATCCTTCTCCCCAATTTATATGCCCAGAGAGGATATACCAACTTAAACAAAACTGCTAAGTATCCCATCATGCAATTTACACAACATAATCCTTTACCTCTGTATCATAGAAAATACATCTGCCATCATATGTCCCAATCACTGCGTATTTGCCATTCTGACAGAAATTTGCAGCTGTGATCAATTTTGTTTGACCATCTACTTCATTCCACAAAGCAACTTTTTTGTCAGGTATGTTCCAAAGGCGGAGCTTTCCATCCAATGACCCACTTAGAAAATACCTGTCATCCTAAAAATGTTGCAAAAGAGAAAGCTCTCATTTTACCAGATCAAGAAAAATTCATTAGCAAATCAAAACATAAAGGCTGTTTGAATTAATGCTTAAAAAATATGTAGATCTCATTTATAAAATACCATTCTTCAAGTATTTTTTTTCAGATTTTATTTTTAAATAATCTTTATACCCAATGTGGGGCCTGAACTCACAACCCCAAGGAGATCAAGAGTCACATGCTCTACGGACTGAGCCAGCCAGGTACCCCCAAGCAAGCATTATCTTATTCACTAAAAATAACTATTAAAAACTTCAGTATTCACTTTGGAAAAATGACTTTCTTGGGGCACCTGGATGGCTCAGTGGGTTAAAGCCTCTGCCTTCAGCTCAGGTCCTGAGCTCAGGGTCCTGGGATCGAACCTTGTGTTGGGCTCTCTGCTCATCAGGGAGCCTGCTTCCCCTTCTCTCTGCCTGCCTCTCTGCCTGCTTGTGATCTCTGTCTGTCAAATAAATAAAATAAAACTTAACAAAAAAGAAAAATGACTTTCTAATTACTTTATCATATCCTTAAACTGCTTTTCCCAAATTATGGATGTTAATGGATAATGTGTTGGAGAATGGTTGTGTGGGAGAATGGTTCACGTAAGTTTGAGAGGTTCTGGGTTACAGAAAGTTAAAGAGGATTCTCAGTTAACACGCATTTTCAATCTCTTAAAGAGAAATAAAGTAGGTAGTGTTTTCCAACTTATATAACCAGGGACCTTTTTTGCGGGGGGGGGGGGGCGGTGTGGGTGTTGAGGTTGGGAGACAGTCGGCAGGAACACCTAGCAGGGTTAGCACCTTCAAGGAACATGTTTTGGGAGAAACTATCCTGTAATGATATATTTGTCCGGATCCTCCTCTGGGATCCACGCAATACTTGGATAAAAGACTAATGCTGGTTAGCCCAGAGAACCAGTTGTTTTGTGGTTAATTTTGACACCATGTCAGTAGGAAATTGCTTCAGTATTCAAATTCTCAATCCCAAAGCAGGGGTTCTCAACAGGGGGCAAGTTTGGCCCCACAGAGGACATCTAGCAATTTCTGGAGACATTTTTGACTGTCACAACTAGGGATGGGATGTTCTTGGCATTTAGTGGGGAGAGGACGGGAACCTTGTTAAATACTCTGCAATGCAAAGGACAGAATTTATTCCCTTTACAACAAAGAATGATCCAGCTCAGAATGTCAAGTGCCAAGAATGAGAAACCCTGCTATACACTAAACCAGGCCTACCACTAAGCTGGTCTAATGAGAGATCACTGGCAGACAATGTTATATTAGTTTTAGGGGTATAACATAATGATTCAAGATTTGTATATGTTGCAAAAATGATCACCTAAGCTGGTCTAATTTTTGATAACATAAGAATTAAGAGTAAAATAATTGGAATGCCAACACAAGAAGTATTCCCTTCTGCTTAAGACTATCATTTTTACTCACCTCTGAAGCTTGTCAAGGACAGTTTATAAAGGACATTTTTATGGCTGTGGTATAGTAGGCTCTACTTAATGACTACCAGTAGAAGAGCAGAACAAGTAAAAAGACTTCATGTTGGTCTTACAATTCAGAATTTTATTTACATACATGCATATGTGTGTGTATATGTGTGTGCATATATTATCTTCATTTTGCTATTTCTTTTATAATTCTGCTTCCTTCTTTCCAGATAACATTATTTTTATAGAGTCATGTTTCCTAAGAAAATGTTAACACCACACCATCCTACCCTAGCCCCTCTTAAAAATCCTTCAGATCTACAGAATTTTAGAATTAGGGCTTTTCAGTTTCCAAAAATGAAATCAAATGTAAGTATAGGAAAAGTACTGACTAAACAGGAACCTTAAAAATAAAGTACTACATAGGTAACTATCAAACCTAATACCTCTCCCTTTCTACCCTGATACATTAGTTAAAATAGAGGTGAGGGAAGGATTTTGTTCACAGTTGCTGAAAGGAGTAAAGCCATTCTTTTGCTGCATCCTTGGCTGACAGCATGGGGGTGTCATTCATAAAGAAGCCTCAAAAAGCTTGATGGTCAAAACTGATAAGGTATCAGCAAAGATTAAGCATTTTTAATTTGCCAAGTTCTGACCCACTGAGCCACCCGGGCGCCCCCTAATTTGCCAAGTTCTGAACCAAAGTCTTCTAAGGGTCTATATTATAAGCCTGCCCTGGGAGGGAAATGATACTGAAGGGAGGGAAAAAGTCATTCTTCTCTCTTAATTTGGGGAAAAAGAGGAAGAAATGCGAATGTAAATAAAATGCTGCATTAACATGACAATGGGTGTTAAACATACAGAGATGGGGACTTGAACAGAAATATGATTTATACATCAACAAGGGGGAGGGTAAGTCAGGTCAGCTCAACTTATCTCAGCCCAGCTAGTGGAGCAGCACCAGCACGGGACTTCCCTTGTGCTTGTAGTTGTAAAGAGCAAAAATTAATTTAGCCTTACTCATTTGGTAGCTTTATCCTATAAGAACATAATATAGGTCAGCAATTCCAAGATGAATTTTCCTCCTTTGGTTGAAATCATATGAAATACTTCCTTTTCAGAGGAAAGATTGTGAGGGATTTTCTACACTGAAAATGAATTAAGATGAATCTCATGATTAACAGTATTTCCAGGGGTGCCTGGCTGGTTCAGTCAGTAGAGCATGAGACTCTTGATCTCAGGGTCGTGAGTTCAAGCCCCATACTGGGTGCAGAGCTCACTAAAACAAAACAAAACAAAACAAAAACCCGCAACACCCAGCCAAAAAACCAAAAACAGTATTTCCAGACATTAAACAGGAATTCAGTATACCTTATAATGAATTTTGGTCTTTGCCTCTTTCAACCTTTTCTTCTTTGTCTCTTCCCACCCTACCCCTCCCCACTATTCTTCCCTATATGCTTCCCTATCTTATTTACCCACCAGCTGTCTCTTCGTCCTCTACCTCCAATCTCTCTCATCTTTAACAGGATACCTTATTTATACCCTGCATATTTATTAAAGATTTGGGATGGCTTTTCATTATTATAGTTAGACTGTAACATTTCTAGTTCTAATATAGATTAGCAGAATATTTCCTTTCTTCTCTTTCCTTTAAGTAGGCTACATGCTTGTAACCTAAGGCAGAGCTTAAACTCACAACCTGGAGTTCAAGATCTGAGCTGAGATCAAGAGTCAGATGCTTAATGGGCGCCTGGGGGGCTCAGTTGGTTGAGCATCTGACTCTTGGTTTTGGCTCAGGGCACAGTCTCAGGGTTGTGAGATTGAGCCGCCCATTGTCGGGCTCTGTGTTCAGGAGGGAGTCTGCTGGAGAGTCTTCCTCCCTTTTCCCCTCCCCACTCCACCTCACGCTGGTATAGCTCTCTCTCTCAAAATAAATAAATCTTAACAAACAAACAAAAAAAAGAGGCTGCCTGGGTGGCTCAGTTAAGAGTCCAACTGTTGATCTCAGCTCAGGTCTTGATCTCTGGGTTGTAAGCTAAAGCCCCATACTGGGCTCCATCCTAGGTGTGGAGACTACTCTAAAAATAAATAAATGAGGAAGGGAGGAAGGGAGGCGGGAGGAAAGAAGGAAAGAAAGAGAAAGACTAAATTAAGTTATTCTTTTATTTTTTTAAAGATTTTTATTTATTTATTTGACAGAGATCACAAGTAGATGGAGAGGCAGGCAGAGAGAGAGGAGGAGGCAGGCTCCCTGCTGAGCAGAGAGCCCAATGTGGGGCTCGATCCCAGGACCCTGGGATCACGACCTGAGCCGAAGGCAGAGGCTTTAACCCACTGAGCCACCCAGGTGCCCCTAAATTAAGTTATTCTTAACTATGTGGCTGTTAATAATTTTTTTCCTATAGTTCAACAGCCCTCCAGAGAAACCAGGTTCCCTCACCTTCCTTATGGTCTAATAAAAAAATATATAAAAACAATTACTTACTCTTGGATGGAAAGCTATGGCAGTGACAAAATCTATATGTTGAAAACAGCAAAGGCATTCTCTTCTGGAAATGTGCCATAACCTGACCGTTTTATCCATCGAAGAAGAAAGCAGGAAGTAGTTCTAGTGAGAAATTGACATTGATCATTTTATCACCCTAAGAAAACACTATTTGCACAATAAAAGCAAACTTTCAGTTCTATGTATCTCAACAGTTTTGTTATTATTATTGTTATACCTAGCATTAGAAAGAACAAAAGATTATCCAATTCACTTGGAAGATCCCATTTTTTTCCCCATTATACGCCATATTCCTTCGGTTCTAAACTTTTTTTTATATTTCCTATTCTAAAATTAGGAATATCTTTTTTTTTTTAAGGATTTTATTTATTTATTTGATAGACAGAGATCACAAGTAGGCAGAGAGGCAGAGAGAGAGAGGAGGAAGCAGGCTGTCCGCAGAGCAGAGAGCCCGATGCGGGGCTCGATCCCACGACCCTGGGATCATGACCCGAGCCGAAGGCAGCGGCTTTAACCTGCTGAGCCACCCAGGCGCCCCTAAAATTAGGAATATCTTATGATCTATGTCAAAATAAATCTGCTAAGCACCAAGAGGACTAAGGTGTGCCTTAGTTTTTATAGTCCCCATATAGTGAAACTAGGCTATGAATATAAGACATCCATTCATATGATTGTCACTTTAGTTATTCTGACATTGGCAACACTGGTGAATTTTAACTTAGAAGAATTCCCTGTCACTTAAAATGCCTTCAAAAAAAAAAAAAAGCCTTCAAAAAGATTACCCTATAATGTAGCATGGAAATGAAAAGTTATTGTGCACCCTTCACACCCAAGGCAAGAAAATGAGAGAAGAGAAATCGTCAAACATCTCAGAATAGATCATAGAATTTTCTAGAAGCTAGAGGAGGTGAGTGTAACTGCTTTAGGCACTCTGATGGCCCATCAACCAGGAACCAAACATCTATCTGTCAAAAGTTTCCAGCTGGCAGAAGTTCTTTAACTTTTTGGCATAATTTAAGAACTATGAGTTAAACTGAATGAGGCAACACAAAGAGACCCTAGTATTCTCTGGCATTCTTAAAGGTACTAAACAAATCAAAGCAATGATGACATATATACTGAGTACTTGCAATGTACTAAAAATTGTTAACACTACACTATACTATGAGCTAGGTATATTATTATCCTCCTTTATAAATGAGAACACTGAAGCACAGAGATATTAAATACGAAGTACAAATATCGATTTGGATATGTTACTGCACTGATAAATATATGATATTTGGGGCTAGCTGTAAAAGTGTATGTTTTATGTGGTATACCTGTTTTTAATTAATTAATTAGAGAGCATGCGCACATGTGCTGCCTGCGTACATGGAGAGGATGAGCAGAGGAAGACAGAAAGAATCCTTAAGCAGACTCCCAGCTGACACAGGGCTCAATCCCAGAACCCTGAGATCATGACCTGAGCTGAAATCAAGAGTCTGATGTTTAACTGACTGAGTGACAGAGGTACCCCTGCTTGTTTTTAAATAGATAGTGTAAGGGTGCCTGGGTGGCTCAGGTTAAGCCTCTGCCTTCGGCTCAGGTGATGATCTCAGGGTCCTGAGGTCAAGCCCTGCATTGGGCTCTCTGCTCGGCAGGGAGCCTGCTCCCCCAACCCTGCCCTGCCTACTTGTGATCTCTGTCAAATAAATAAAATCTTTGAAAAAATAAAAATAAATAGATAGTGTATTATATAACCAAAAAATAGAATTCTGGTACAATATTACTCAGCCATTAAATAGAAGTGAAATACGTCAGTCTGAGAAAGAGACATCTTAACTGTAGGAAACAAACTGAGGGTTGCTGGAGGGGAGCTGGGTAGGAGATGGAGTAACTGGGTAATAGGCATTAAGGAGGGCACTTGATGGAATGAACACTGGGTGTTATATGCAAATAATGAATCACCAAACTCTACTTCTGAAACTAATAATACACTCTATGTTAATGAATTGATTTTAAATTTAAAAAATAAAGATGGTTTCTACACAGAAAAAAACTCTGAAGGATTTATAATCTTGAAACATCTAGTAACAATCATTTTTATTTTCAAGTTCCACTCAGTTCCAGAAAAGTTCTGAAGAGTATGTACAGTTTTATATTTCCTATTAACAACTGTATAAAAACCAAATCTATGTGTCAACAATACTCAGATAAACAAAATAAAAATAAAAACCCTAAATTTATGGTCTGCTCTTCATTACACTGGTTTTATTCAATTCTTGCAGTAGTCCATTGCTTTAAGCATATGAAAGAAATATGAAAACATCCCTAAAAGTGAGATACTGAAGACATGTTAAGACTTGTTTTGTTACACCAAGAAGTTTCTGTTCAATAAATACTTATTGAATAGATAAAATTAAATAATTTTCTTGAACTAAGCATGGTTTTCAGAGTCAAAGAAATAAGATTCAAATCTAAGTTCTACCCATAACTAGTTTTGTGATCTTGGATGGGTCAGAGACTTAGTCCCCTCATCTACAAAACGAAGTATTGTCTACCTCACAGGTTACTGTAAGAATTAACAAGATGGGGCACCCGGGTGGCTCAGTCAGTTAAGCATCTAGCTCTTGGTTTCTGCTCAGGTCATGATCTCAAGGCTCAGGTCCTGAAATCAGGGTCCAGATCTGGAGATCAGGCCCTGCCAACTGGCCAACTGTAGTGGCAGGCTTCCCGCTCAGCAGGGAATTAGCTTCCCCTCTCCTCCACCCCCTCCCTGTGCCCCCCCCCATGCTCATGCACTCTGTCTCTCAAATAAATCTTAAAAAAAAAAGGAATTGGGGTGCCTGGGTGGCTCAGTGGGTTACAGCCTCTGCCTTCGGCTCAGGTCATGATCTCAGGGTCCTGGGATCGAGCCCCACATCGGGCTCTCTGCTCAGCCAGGGAGCCGAGCCTGCTTCCTCCGCATTCTCTCTCTCTGCCTGCCTCTCTGCCTACTTGTGATTTCTATCTGTTAAATAAATAAATAAATAAATATTTTTTTAAAAAAAGGAATTAACAAAGTAATTCTCGTTACCTGGCATAAATTATGTCTTCAATACATAGAAAACTCACTATAAATACTGATTACGTTAGATACTGATGGGAAACAACAGTAAAATAAAATCTGGTCCCTACTCTGGAGGGTCTTAGGATCCTGTTACAGAAAATACCTAGAAAGGTATGTAAGTAAACAGGTAAAAAAGAAAGGTAAAGAAAAGAGCATAGGGCCAGATGAAGGCCTTAAGAACAAAAACAATTCCCCCCCACTCTCTCTGCCTGCCACTCTGCCTACTTGTCATCTCTCTGTCAGATAAATAAATAAAATCTTTTAAAAAGCGGGGGGGCACCTGGGTGGCTCAGTGGGTTAAGCCTCTGCCTTCGGCTCAGGTCATGATCTCAGGGTCCAAGGATCGAGCCCCGTATTGGGCTCTCTGCTCAGCGGGGAGCCTGCTTTCCCCTTTCTCTCTGCCCGCCACTCTGCCTACTTGTGATCTCTCTCTCTGTCCGATAAATAAAATCTTAAAAAAAAAAAAAAAGAACAAAAACAAGTTTTCTGGAGAAGAAGAAACTCTGCCCTACGACTAGTGTAACTCCTGCTGAATTTCTAGCCTGCCAACCTGCCCTGCAGATTTCAACCTGCCTGCACCCAGAGCTGAGTGATCCGATTCCTTAAACATCTCCTTATGTACGTATGTCCTCTTGGCTGTGATTCTCTGGAAAACCTTGACTGCTAAGTGGTCAGTGAAGAGCTCATTTCTTTCAGTCAGCGTTATATCCCATAAAAAACACTGGGCTGCCTTAAGAAAGTAAAAGGTGCAACATTCCCAATTCTGTGCTTTGTACTTCTTATCCCAGATGAGTATGATTATCAGATTAAGGAAACTTCAGATTTCCATCTGCTGACAACTCTGATCTCACACAGGGTGCAGGAGGAGTACAAAGACACAATGAGGGTTCAGTTTAAAACCAGATGACCAGGTGAGGTCTAAGCTTCTTCTGAGTTAAAGACATTATGACAGATGGGTTATGAAAAGCATCCAGAATATCTAAACAAGTATGATAGGAGTAGCAATTCAAAAATGGAGTGACTCAAAGCTGGAGCTCAGGGAAAGCCTGACTTGCCTGTATATAGCAGCAGTAACTTTGGGGTCCGTGAGGGTCTCCTGACACAGTGAAAATATATGGGCAATATTGGTATCCTGGCTACTGTTGTTAACTCACTTGACTTTTCTCAGTTTAAGGCTTTTAAATATTACCTTTTCCCCCCAAATTCTAAATATGTTTTAGATCCTGATTACTGACAAATGTTAACACAAAGGAAGTGTAAGGTATTACGTGGGAATTCCAAATCCTGCTTCATACTTCAAATGCCTTAAATAAAATTTAAAGTATCTCTTTAAATTTTTGCAAAACTGCTAAGATATTTGTTCAGTGGCAAAACAGGCCCTCTACTTCTGAAATAATTTTGCTCTAAGGGAAAAAACACATAAAGTGATGACTTATCAAAGAGTCATATATTGTTAAACTTAATGATTTAATAAATACAGTTTAGCCAAAGCAGTCTTGATTAGATAGATCTGACTTCAGCACTGCAGCTGAAATCATATATTCCTTTTGCAAGAACAGCAACTTTGCAAAATTAGTTTATAAAGAAGCCAAAAATACAAGTATAAAGACAGATCCAGACAGAAGCTGTTAATATAAACATTGTATTAGCCTAATCGAATGTTTCTCCTCTTTTAACGGATAACTTTGTAGGTAACTCCCATGTAGTATATTTAACCAAACACTTGAAAAACAAAACATCTGTTTTTATCCTGAAGTCATAGTTACGTAGAATTAATACACTCTCCAAGTAAGAATTTCTTACTTTAGACCATGAAAGATCAAGGAGATCAGCGGTATGTCCTTTATATTTGCAAAATGGCCGCTGCCGAAACGGTGCATTTTTATCGTCAGGGTCTTCATCGGCTCCACTGCACACCTATTTAGATATAAAGACAAATGTTAAAACTAGAAAAGCAAAAACTTCACTCTTCCCACCCCGTCTGTTCTCTCATTTGCTGCCTGACCAAAATCTTGATCTACCAAAAACAAACTCCCCTTTACGATGAATCTACTACTTATCACTCATTTACCTCCTTGTTCCAACAAACCAGGATCATCCCTGAAGCCTGTGCTATCGCAAATCTTTCCCTCCCTAACAGAGTCCCTACTTTGTCCTTTTTTGAGCATTGGTTCCTTTCGGCGAGATGGGAGCCAGCACGAGGGGGTGAGGCATGATTGGTCTGAGCTAATTAAGACGAGCTCATTCTCTTTCCCAGTGATGAATGGTTTAGGCATGGGCATGTGCTGCAGTTTTTTTCAATTAGACATGACAGAAAGTTTATTGGGGGAAAGGGAGGTGGAAACAGGGGAGAAGCTTCCAGAAAGATTTCCTCAGGGGCATACTAAAGGGATGTTCTCTCCTTCCTCTGAACATAGCCATCTGTGTGACACCTAACGCTGTAGCTGCCATCTTACTACCATGAGGGGAACATACCTAAGAATAATAAAGAAGAGCAGAGCAGGAGGATGGCAGGAACCTGTGTCCCTGATGACACGACTGAGCTGCTGCATTAACCAACCTTGGAACCGCCTTACCTCCAGACTTGCTTCCTTACTATTTAAGCCATTTTCAGTTGGATTTCTGTTATTTGAAGTCAAAAGCATCCTGACAGAGGTAGGCAGAAAATAATGCCATACGTGTGTGCATTTAGCTTACAACATGCGTTTGTATTCATTACCTGAGTGAATTCCTAACAACTCTGTCAGGTAGGTAGTAACATTATGAAGATGAAGAAATTAAGAAAAACACCTGAGGCTCAAAGAGATCAAAATAACATATTAAAGCTCACACAGCCACCTGTAAACAGCAGAACCAAAGCAGAAATAACAACTCTAAGTCCAAAGACTGTCCCTCAAATGTTTGAGGATGTAGCATGAGCAGAAATACGGAGTTGTCAGCTAACAAGCCTTGTTTATTTAGGGAAGGACAGGTAGGATGGCGAGGCCCGGGAAAAAGGTGTATGGAGATACAGCATGGGATCAGGGGGGGAAAGGTACTGTGGGACCAGATCCTAATGAGCCTTGCATTTGTGGCTTAAAAGTTCAGATATTCTAAGGAGATGGAGAGCCAGCACAGGCTTCCGAAAAGAGAGAATAACACGACGTGACTGGTGCTTTAGAAAAAGAAAGCTAGGGGCGCCTGGGTGGCTCAGTGGGTTAAGGCCTCTGCCTTCAGCTCAGGTCATGATCCCGGAGTCCTGGGATCGAGCCCTGCATCGGGCTCCCTGCTCATTGGGGAGCCTGCTTCCCCCCCTCTCTGCCTGCCTCTCTGCCTACTTGTGATCTCTGTCTGTCAAATAAATAAATAAAATCTTAAAAAAAAAAGAAAGAAAGAGAAAACTAAGCAGGAAGGTAAAAGATGGTAGGGAGAAAGAGTGGAGGCAGAAAGAGCGGTCAGTAAGTGTAAGAGTAAGGAGGGCTGCAACTAGGCCGGGAGCCGAGGGACAGACAAGAACCACCACTACTATTTGCCTAGAACTTGACAGTGTAGAAAAGCATCTTCATACCACTGTGGAGGTATGGCAGCTACACTGGTGCCCTGACCTTTTGCCAGGCACTCCTAATCCTAGAGGACTAGGCTCTGGCCTCTCCTTGTGCCGCCAGCCTGGTGAGCACAGCTGGAACACATAAAACTAAACAGGCTTGACCTATTACATAAAGTCCAACCTTTGTTTAATAATCTTTTACATTTCATTAAGTCCTCAGCATTATTCTTCTAGCAGTGATTCCAGATCTTATTTTTCTCCTCAAACATCCATGTTCTTCTCCTTGTACTCTATTTTATTTCAAGATACTTAAATATATTTTTGATTATAAATAAATGGCCAGTGTAGATAATTCAGAAAGCACAGGAAGTAATAAAACAAAAAATAAAACAACACTCTGCTAACATGATGACCACCTTCATCTTTCATTTTTTAAAAAACATTAATTTAAATCACACACGATATCTTCTGGCTCAGGTCACCATGCGTATTTTCAGTAATTCACTCTCTGAAAACATTTACTAGCTGCACATCAATGTGTTAATCATTCTCCAACTGGTCGGTCATTTAGATATTTCGTTTTTTGCTAGCATAAATAGCAATTCAATGAACATCATGGAACATGAATCTTTATGTCTATTTTATTAAAAGCAGGTATGTTTACTAAAGAAAATTTTAGGGGTCCCTGGATGGCTCAGTCAGTAGGTGTCTGCCTTTGGCTCAGGTCATGATCCCAGGGTCCTGGGTTCTAGGCCTGTATCGGGCTCCCTGTTCAGTGGGGAGCCTGCTTCTCCCTCTCCCTATGCCTGCAGCTCCCACTGCTTGTGCTTTCCCTCTCCTTCTCTGTCATATAATAAGTAAAAATCTTAAAAGAAAAATAATGAAAATTTTAGAAGTACATAAAAGTATAAAAAGTAAAAGAAAAAAAGAAGACCTAACATTCCACCACCTAGAGATGCTACTAGTAATAATTTAGTATATTTCTTTTCTTTCCCAAAGATTGTTTTTTAGTAATCTCTACACCCAGTGTGAGGCTTGAACTCAACCCCAAGATCCAGAGTCACATGTTCTACCGACTGAGCCAGCCAGGTGCCCCAAATTTAGTGTATTTCCTTGAAATTTTATTTTTTTAATCTTTTTTTAAAAAATATTTTATTTATTTATTTGACAGAGATCACAAGTAGGCAGAGAAGCAGGCAGAGAGAGAGGAGGGAGCAGGTTCTCCACTGAGCAGAGAGCCCTATGTGGGGCTCGATCCCAGGACCCTGGGATCATGACCCGAGCTGAAGGCAGAGGCTTTAACCCACTGAGCCACCCAGGCGTCCCTGAAATTTTAATCTACAAAGTATTTAGATATGCTTAGTAAAAACTGAGATAATATTGCATTCAATTTTCATTGTGCTTTTTCCACTTCACATTTTATTTTGAATATTTTTAAAGTCATTAAATAGTCTTTGAAAACAACCTAAGGACTGCATAGTATTCTACTTTAACAATAACATCATAATTTTTATTTTCCAGATGTTAAAAATTTAGTTGTTTAAATTTTAGCTATTTTTAGAATACTAAGATGAAAATCTTTTTATTTACATCTGAGCCTATCTGATTATTTTTTTCTAAAAGATTTTACTTATTTATTTGAGAGACAGTGTGCCCAGGAGTGGGGGGAGGGGAAGTGGGAGAGGGAGAACAAGACTACCCGCTGCAAAGGAAGTGGGGGGGGGGCGGCTGGATCCTAGGACCCCGGGATCACCACCTGAGATAAAGGCAGCCACTTAACCAACTGAGGCACCCAGGCACCCCTCCTTTTTTCTTTTCTTTTTATTTTTTTTAAAAGATTTTATTTATTTATTTGTCAGAGGGAGAAAGAGAGAGCGTGAGCGCACAAGCAGGCAGAGTGGCAGGCAGAGGCAGAGAGAGAAGCAGGCTCCCTGCCAAGCAAGGAGCCTGATGTAGGACTCGATCCCAGGACTCTGGGATTATGACCCGAGCTGAAGGCAGCGGCTTAACCCACTGAGCCACCCAGGCGTCCCTCCTTTTTTCTTTTAAAAGGAAGCTCTGCACCTAAGGTGGGGCTTCAACTCGGGATCCTGAGATCAAGTGTCCCTTGCTCTACTGACTGAGCCAGCCAGGTACCCCCATCTGATTATTTCTTTATGATAGATTTTTAAAGATAGAATTATTAAAGGTATAATCACCGAGTAAAATGTTATGTGTTTTATCTATATGTATACATCTCTATAAACAGGTATCTACATCTAGAAAGATAAATATATATTTATGTCTCTATATAAACATATATACAACTTTATTATGGCCATTTCAAATATACACAGAAGTAGAATAATGTAATAGCAGAACGAACCCCATACATCCGTCACCTGCTTTAATGGTTATCAGTATTTTACTCATCTTGTTTTATCAGTCCTCCCACTTTTACATATTTGCTTATCTTTGCTGGAACACTTAAAGCAAGATCTAAACACTATTAGTTTTATCAGTAAATATTCTTTACGTATTTCTAACTAATAAGCCCTCTTTCAAATATAACTACTATGCTATTATCACACCTAAAAAATACCATTTATATCATCTAATATCTAATCCATATTAAAATATCCTGGTTATCTAAAAATGTCATTTTAAAGATGGACTGCTATGAAAACTTGTAAGCCTTTTGATATTTATTAGCACTGACTATATACCAGATACTGTTAGTTATTTGAGATAACAAAATAAATAAGACATTTCTTAGTTTCTAATTATCTAGTCTCACTATTTAAAAGCCAGAATGAGCCTTTTTTTTTTTTTTAAGATTTTATTTATTTATTTGATAGACAGAGATCACAAGTAGGCAGAGAGGCAGAGAGAGAGAGGAGGAAACAGGCTGTCCGCAGAGCAGAGAGCCCAATGTGGGGCTTGATCCCACGACCCTGGGATCATGACCCAAGCTGAAGGCAGCGGCTTTAACCCACTGAGTCACCCAGGCGCCCCCAGAATGAGCCTTTTAAAATATGTTAAATTTTGTCATTCTCTGTTCAAAGATCCTCCATGGCTTCCATCTCTCTCAGAGTAAAAGCCACAGTCCCTGTAATGGCTTACACACTGTTTGCCCTATCTACACCTCTTTCTTCTTCTTCTTCTTCTTTTTTAAGAGAAAGTGGGGAGTGGGCAGAGGAAGAGAGAGAGAGAGATAATTTTAAGTAAATTCTGCACTGAGCGCAGAGCCTGACGAGGGGCTTGATCTTACGACCCTGAGATCATGACCTGAACCAAAAATCAAGAGTGGGAGGCTTAACCAACTGAGCTACCCAGGTGCCCCTCGATTTATTTTTTTTTTAAAGATATTATATTTAGGGGCTCCTGGGTGGCTCAGTGGGTTAAAGCCTCTGCCTTCGGCTCAGGTCATAGTCTCAGGGTCCTGGGATCGAGCCCTGCATCGGGTTCTCTGCTCGGTGGTGAGCCTGCTTCCTCATCTCTCCCTCTCTGCCTGCCTCTCTGCCTACTTGTGATCTCTGTCAAATAAATAAATAAAATCTTTAAAAAAAATAAAGATTTTATATTTATTTGACAGAGACACAGCGAGAGAGGGAACACAAGCAGGGGGAGTGGGAGAGGGAGAAGCAGGCCTCCCGCTGAGCAAGGATCCCAGGACACTGGCATCAGGACCTGAGCTGAAAGCAGCTGCTTAACGACCCCGAGCCACCCAGGTGCTCCATCAATACATATTTTTAAAATAAAATGTTGCACACGTACAATTTCACACAAATTACCTCACCCCCTGATAGTTAACTCCTTTTATCGAAGTTTTAGATCCTAATAATCTTGAAGGAGATCAGACTATGTCACCCCAAAATATTCCCTTTGCATAAAGATCATTTTGGGCTGAAGGCAACTGAGAATAAGCAGACACAAGAAAAAGTTTTGCCCTTCCTACTTCTACCTGAAAGCAGAGCATGAAACTCTCTTTGTGAAGGTGTGTCCCCTTTACCTCTTCCTCGCCAGGAAGGGGAAAATAAATCTTACCTCTGGAGATAGTACTAAGTAATCCTTATCCTCCATTAGTTTCCCCCAATATTTTTACCTGGTCACAATATACTGCCCCTAATGCCCACCGCCCCTTTTTTTCTTGTTACTTCTCAACAAAGTTACCGTTCTTTATTAAAATCATATATAAACCCCTGGGTCTAACTGCCCCTTTAGGCATTCAGTATTTTCCTTTCTTTTTTTTTTTCTGCATTCAGTATTTTTCTATGAAAGCCTCCATAGTGTGTGTGTGTGTCTATATATACACATATATAGTAAACTATTTCTCCTGTGAATCTGTCTTTTGTCAGGTTATTCATGGATCCCAGCTGCAAAATCATGGCTGTGGAACCCAAGAGAGTAGAGCAAATTTTTTCCCTCCCTACAATCTTCTCTCAAGAATTCCAAGCAGCAGTGAAATGCTGAGGCACCCATACTGATGTTTCCACTAGTCAAGCACACCAAACACAGATCGAACCCGAGCAAAGTGCCATTCCTAGGTTAACAGCATAGTTATGACTTCTAGTTTCCAGCAGAAATTTTACAAATCTCTACCATAATGGAGCAAGCTAGGCAGGCCCTCTTCCTTTCTTGCATACATGCACTGAGCTACTTTTGGAAATCAGTAGGAATGGAGAGCACAGCAGGCAGAATTCTAGGCTTGGCGTGGCCAATGAATAAGTTAGGGATCTTGGGTGTGCCACTCTATGTGCCCAACGGTACTACAGGTACACTTTCAGGTACTCTATTTTACATGAGTGCTAACAAGAGTGAGGATGTAGTTAAAAAGAGATAAATACGTCACTATCATGAGAAAAGGAAAAAAGCACACACACATCAGGAAAATTAATAAACGAATAAACTACACTGTGCATACCGCCCCTCAATATAGCTAGCACTAGGTTCCCAGATAACACAGCCTCTTGAAATATGGATTTCATATGAAATATGAAATACAGAGGCCTGTATTTCATGAATATGAAATTTCAGGCCTCTTCTAACCACCCCCAATCAAAATGACAGAAGCGAAAGAAATACCAATCTCCTCTTGAAAATGATACTCACTACTACAGGAAAAAAGCTCAGTACTCTAGGGCGTCACTACTTTTTGTATCTAAAAACTGCTACGCTCCTCATTTAAAAGGCCTGTATTTGGGGCGCCCGGCTGACACAATTGGCTGAGCGTCCAATTCTTATTTTTGGCTCAGGTCGTGGTCTTAGGGTCCTGAGATCAAACCCTGCATCAGGCTCTGTGCTCACTCAGCATACAATCTGCTTGAGCCTCTTTCTCCCTCTCCCTCTGCCCCACCCCACCCCACCCCACATGCTCACACACTCGCTCTCTCAAATAAATGAATCTTTAAAAAAATAATAAAAGGCCTGTATTCAAACAAGATTGGAAGTTACTTAGGCTTTCTGCAGGGATAAAGTGGGGTAGACAGACGTAGTTAAGGATCTGTCAGTAGGAGGGAGCCTGGCTGGCTTGGTCAGTTGAACTTCCAACTCTTGATTTCACCTCAGGTCATGATTTCAGGGTCCTGGGACTGAGGCCCCCACTGGGCTCTGCACTCAGGTCGGAGCTGGTTTAGTATTCTCTCTCTCCCTGTTCCTCTGCTCCTACCCCCAACTTGCACTCTCTAACTCCCTAAAATAAATAATAAATAAAATCTTTAAAAAATACATAAAACGATCTGTTAGTAAGATTGTTGAAATAAGCATATAACAAGTTGGGACAAATAGTTCCTGTTTTTTTTAATAATTTTTTTTAAAGATTTTATTTATTTATTTGACAGAGATCACAAGTAGGCAGAAAGGCAGGCAGAGAGAGAGAAAGAGAGACAAGAGGAAGCAGGCTCCCTGCTGAGCAGAGAGCCCCATGTGGGACTCGATCCCAGGACCCGGGGATCATAACCTGAGCGGAAGGCAGAGGCTTAACCCCGTGAGCCACCCAGGCGCCCTAGTTCCTGTTTTTAATAATAATCACTGCCTGGAAGCTTTATGGTGAGTTAAACTAACAAAAGCAAAACCTTTCCCCCAAAGCAAAGTGGTTAAAATTTTTACTGCTACATTAGTCAGTGAAGGCTTTCTGGAGGAAGTGGGCCTTGAAGAACCAGCAAGCTTCGAACAGAAAGAAGGGAGATTACAGGCCTCCAGATAAGAAGGATAGGAACAAAGGCACAGAAGGAGGAGTTCAATACTGATTCAGGCCTACTACAGTCAGGCATGGGGTTAGGTTCCAAGGACACTAAGATCTGTGAAGTACAGTTTTTTGCCTTAAATCAGCCCAGAGTCTAGCCAGTGAGACAAACTGCCAAAGAAGACATGGTAAGTAATATCAGTGTCAAAATACCTGTAAAGGTTCCGTCGGAATAAAAATGAGGAACAATTTTGCCTGCCTGATTCAGGAAAAATATTAAGAGATGATAAGATATTTGAACCAAATCCTTTTTCTTTTTTTTTGGAACTGAATCTTGAAGGATGAATAGGGCTCTGACCAGTGAGAAAAGGGAGAGCAGGGAGAAAAGGAGGGCACTGGGGGCAAAGCAAGTGGCACAAAGGCACAAAAGTAAAAGAATGGCTGGGGTACAGACCTATGTCCAGCATGGTGAGTAGGCTGCATAGGCACCAGGGAATTAGAACAGAGTTAAAAAGTAAGATGAGGGGACTCCTGGGTGGCTCAGTCAGTTAAGCATCTCACTTCAGCTCAGGTCGTAATCCTGGGGTCCTGGGATCTAGCCCCACATCACGCTCCCTGCTTAGCATGGAGTCTGCCTCTCCCTATGCCCCTCCCCTGATCATGCTCTCTCTTTCTTACTCTCAAATAGGTAAAATCATTTTTTAAAAAATTGCATTTGCTATCATAAATTTTTTTAAAAATGTAAGATGAGGCAGTATCAGGAAGGGCCTTATTCTGCAGGTGACAAGGAGCCATCAAAAGGTTTTAAACCACAAAATGGCATCAGATTGGGATTTTGAAAAAAAGCTGGTGGCAGTATAGAAAATTTTATTGCGTAGAGACCGGAGACAGAAAAAGCAATTAGGAAGCTACAGCAAACATCTCAGTGAATGTTGAAGGCCTAGATAATGGGAGTGACAATGGAGAATGAGTGAACAGATTCCACAGGCATTTGTAAATGGAGGCAGAGTGGATAGAAATCTGTAACTCATTTGGTATCTGGGTAAGGAAAAAAGTAATGGAGTATCTTCTGACAAAGTTAAAAAAGTAACTTATGGATGGTGATGCCATTAAAGGCTCAAAGAGGGAAGCAGGGTTGTGGGTAGGTAATAAAAATATTTCCATGAGTGAACATGAACATCAAGCCAGACAGCTGGGAATCGTCCTAAACTATTCACCTGCCAACCCAGCTAGTCTGTCACCAAGTGCCAGAGATCGTATCTCTTCCACAGTCTCTCAAATTCAGCTCATTATTATGGTTTCTAGACTCACTGCTTCATAAAGTACTGTTTCTCTCCTGGGTTGATACCCTCTTAAGTAGTCTCCCTTGTCTCTAGCCTGGAGCCCCCAACTAGCTGATCCTTTACAGTATTTACCAGAACGCTCTTAGGGAAACAAAAATCCTAATATCTTAATTAAGCTCCTGATTGAACCCCTGAAAGACCCCTCCCCCTCCCCTGCAGCTTACAGGACAAAGTCCAAACGTCTCGGTTTAACACAAAAGACCACTGAAAATCCTAATCCTGTCTCTCTCTCCTCCAACTCTCACACTGGCCCTGCTTTGCTCCAGCCACAATGGAACTTCTGGCAGCACCCTTAAGGTGCCCTGCTGCGCCATTTCTGCCTCCAGGCCTCTGCACTAGCTGACTACTCCCATGCGCCGCGCTGCTGCCTTCCTTCTCTCACAAAGTGAACTCCTGGCTCCACACAAAGCCTCCAGGAGGACCTTCCTCACGCTCTGATTTGTTGGGATAACTAAAACTCCTGTACTTGTGTAGTACCTTCTGTAGAATATTCCCATCCAACACCAGAATTGTGGATACACTGACTTCACCAGTCAGCACAGTCCCCAGGCAAAGACTATGTTTCATTTGACTCTGCAGAATCTAGTAGCATCTGGCACATTAACAGGCACTCAAAAAACATTTGTCGAGGGAGTTCAGTTTTAGACTTCTCAGCCAGTGTGCTTGGTGAATACACCGATGGAGAGATTCTACACACACTGTTATGTGAAAAGGGTAGCATGCCCAGGAAGATCTGCTTGTTTAGAAACCATCAAGCTATTCTCAAAGGCAACAAGAATTATGAAGGTAAAAGCCAACTCAGGTCTGGAGGCAACAAATGAGTATGTCAGGCAAGGATGGCCAAGGACACAACTCTGAAAAACAGCAGCATTTAAGTGAGAGAAAGAGGAAGAGACAGCAAGGGTGTAGGAAGAGAACAAGGAAAAATAGAACCTTAGAAAGCTGAGAGGAATATGTTTAGAGTAGGGAAACATTAGTGTCAAATACTATAAAGACAATGAAATTTCAGGAAAATACTGTTGAGCAGGTGGACATTTTAGGTTCTTTGTTTTACATCACCCTTGTCTAGGTCAATACACAAGAAGCACAAGGGACAGCTTAGAATAATATTCTCCAGTTTGCTTTTTAGGTGTAAAATTGGTTATATTTAACCTTCCAGCTATCAGACCAAATGAAAACCATCAAAATATTTTAAACTACCTGAAACTGTGATGAAGCATTTATTAAACCAAGAAGGTGGAAAAATTAAAATATTTCTGTACTTTTTTTCTTTCCTACATCACTCCTTATTCAGTATCCAATATTTTTAAAAATTGTAACATGGATTTGAGGGGAAGGGATTTTGTTTTATTTAAGTTTGTATTAGTAGTTTGGTAGCTGGAGTAGTATCATGCACTGTACGACAGCTTTTAAATATCACAGTTTTTCATTTACCACTTCTAACAGAAGAAACTCTTGTCTGTTTTCTTGTAACTGTTTTCATGTAACTGTAATTTCTGACAGACAACATGGTAAACAAATCAAATTATAGTACTTAACAAGAGTAACCATAAAATACTGAACATACCCCTGTATCTGTATCAGACTTTGATGAATTCAGACTTTCCTGAGAAGGTGATGGGGATACACGTCCTAAAAACAAAATAATAATTATAAACAGGCATGTACATACACACACACACAACATCAATCAGAAATAATGACACATGAACACCTAATTAATAGTCATAGAATGTAACATGCTGAAAAAACACATTTTCTAAATAAGTGAAGCATTAATTCTCTGGGCACCAAAATAATAGGTTTTATCATTTTTATCACAAAATCTAGAATAACCACATCGTCAATTTAATAAAATATTATTAAGTCTTCATTATTCATAGTGAATACAAACAAGATGAACAATAAAGGGACATAAAGGGTCTGGGGTGGTAGAAGTCGCAAGGCCACTGAAACAGTCTTTCTGCTCCAGGCAGGGCAATAAAAAAATGTACTGTAAACATAGTTTAACTTTTCAATTTCATCTTCAATTATGTATTATAATTTGTCACAACAATTTCATCTTCAATTATGTATTATAATGCAAGCAACTCCCACAGGGCCACTAAAGTATATAGGGATCATTTGCCAGTTTAGTGGATCTCCCCAGATTTCTATGTTCCTCAAACAGGTGCTTTAAATGTGCCCTATCCTCTAGCCCATGGCCATCTATTCTCCTTTCTCCCATCCCTTAACTTCTTGGTTTCAGTCTTAGTTGGCTAGGGCGAGGATGGGAGTGGAAGGGAGGAGTCTGTGGAGAAAATTTATTGTAGTTAAATAATTATAAGAAAAGAATCCCTCTCATAAACATAAAGCTCTTACGTACATCAATTCTACATGCTTTCCTGGTAAGCTACCAATATACAGAAATATTTTATATAGTTGTAATCATGGTGTACACAGATCACATTCTGAGGTTTCTCTCTGCCACTTAACCTTTTTTCATATACCTCTGATGTACTGACAAATCATATTTCCTTTTCATGGCTGGGTCTCCTTTTTTTCTTTCCTTACTGAGATGGATTTTCCTAATTAATCAGGTTATTTCATTTAAACCCAGGAGAGAACTAAAGGTTGCCAGGGGAAACCAAGTGACTTTGTTCTCAATAGTTGATGAATTAAACTCTGCACAATACTTCAAAAGGGATAAAGTCAAAAGCTCTATGGTAGCATTTTCCATGGGATTCAAATGCTTTTTCGGTGTTGACTTCTGTTCTACTTCTAGGTTTGTGGCCACTATTAAAAATAGTGGTTGCTGCAAATGGTTGCCAGAGAAGAGGGCATTATTATACCTAAAATGTAAAAATACCAGATGTCTCTAGAGTTTTAAAGCCCACAAGTAAATCAAAAATACCTTCGGTATTGTATTTCATTCGCATATTGTTGAAATAGTCAAAAGCATTTTTTAAAGCCCATATTCTCACTACATTGTCTTGTCCAGCTGAGGCAAGTAATCGGCCACAGTGAGAAAATTTCATGGTCCAAACAGCTCCCTATAAAAACAAAGAAAGGTTCAGAGTTATTACTTTAGAAGCTGAAACAATTAAGATGTTATTTTTAAGTAATCTCTACACCCAATGTGGGGCTTGAACTTACAAGCTCGAGATCAAGAGTTGCACACTCTACTGACTGAGCAAGCAGGCACCCCTCAGAGTTGAAACATTATTTTATTTTTTTTAAGATTTTATTTATTTATCTGACAGACAGAGATCACAAGTAGGCAGAGAAGCAAGCAGAGAGAGAGGAGGAAGCAGGCTCCCTGCTGAGCAGAGAGTCTGATTCGAGGCTTAATCCCAAGACCCTGGGACCATGACCCGAGCCGAAGGCAGAGGCTTTAACCCACTGAGCCACCCAGGCGCCCCTGAAACATTATTTTAAAGCCAAAGTAAAGAATTATTCCAAATGATACTAAGATAATTCTCATATTACTAATACCACTTAAGGCCAACAGTTCAATGATGACACAATAGCACGAAGAGCAACTTTTTTTTTTTAAAGATTTATTCAAAGAGCAACTTTTAAGAGAAAAGTAGGATAAGATAGCAGCAGTTTACTGTAATCTAAATTAACAAGTTCAAAGCCCCAAGCCTTGTCTACAAATTAATGGAAACAGAGTTTTGAGGAGGCCATAAATCATTGTAAAAACACAAATCCTAGTTGGGGATTTCAGTCTCCTAGCTGAACATAAGAGGGAGCGGCACTGGAGGAGGCAGAGCCCTCAGGATGCAACTAACACCCTTGACGGAGGCTGAGGGAAATATAGGCCCATGTTAGCAGTGACCCTCATGGCACTGGGTATTTGCAAGTGTTGGATTGGTGTGATCTCAACCTGTTTTTCCCCCAGAAACAGGATTTTACAGTGTATGGTTAGAATTCCCAGATACTGCTAGCAATAGGGAAGTGTGTAGGTATGTGTTGGGAGGTGGGGGTGGCGTGAATTAAGAACATGAACCCTTAAATTGGAAAAGCCAAATGCTATTTTTTTAAAGATTTTATTTATTTATTTGACAGAGAGAGAGAAAGAGAGAGATCACAAGTAGGCAGAGAGAGAGGGGGGAAGCAGGCTCCCCACTGAGCAGAGAGCCTGACATGGGGCTCAATCCCAGGACCCTGAGATCATGACCCGAGCTGAAGGCAGAGGCTTAACCCAATGAGCCACCCCGGTGTCCCTGGAAAAGCCAAATGCTACTACAACAAATGTTGTTGTAACTACTATTACAACACATATCTATGCAGATCAAAAAGATTATCTAACTTAGAGGTGCCTGCTTGGTTGGGAGACCATGCAACTCTTGGTCTCTAGGTCATGAATTTGAGCCCTATGTCAGGTGTAGAGATTACTTAAAAATAAGTATAAACTTGAAAAAAAAAAAAAGATTATCCAAGTTAGAGGCAATAGTTCATATACTGAAATAACATTCATTTCCATAAAATGCAAGCATATTAACAAATTTGTTATTGGGAACCTACTACAATGAGACTTTACTTAAAACTGGAAATAATGAAAGTGAATCAAAACAGTACAAGGAAGTTCATCAGTTCCTTAAGGAAGTTACTATAATCAAATCAAATATTTTATGTGGAGATCATAAGCACCGAAGTTTAAATTCCAATCTGGCTGCCATCTGATGTGTTTATGGTTGCTTCCTTCCAGTTAAGCCACATTTTGGATTTAAAATCTAAACAGAAAAATAGATTCCCTGATCAAAGACTGACAGCATCGTTGTCCCATCCAGCAGTTTATTACCAGCTTCCCTGTGTTCCTGGCATTTTTAAGGGGTATAACTACAATATCACTTGTGCACTTTATCCCCACTTTGGGACACTTTAACTCTGGTAGAAAATTTATACCTCTCTCTCCTGGTTTTAGCTGCCATTTTACAAAATACATGAACCCACTGCCAATATTTGTATTCATTATTTAAAATACACCCAGGGAGGGGCGCCTGGGTGCCTCAGTCAGTTAAGCATCCAACTCAATTTTGGCTCAGGTTACGATCTTCGGGTCGTGAGATCGAGCCCCGCATCAGTCTCTGCACTCAGCATGGCATCTGCTTGTTCCTCTCACTCTGCTCTTCTCCCTGCTTGCTCACTCTCTCTCTCTCTCAACAAATAAATTCTTTTAAAAATATATCCTGGGAACATTTTAAATGGTTTCCAAAGACACAGACCACCCTGCAAATTTAACTGCTTTCAAGTCTGGTACCTTTACATAGCTTTCTTCATGATATGGGCCTAGAGTTTACTTATTCAAAAAATTTCACTTCTTAAGGGTGCCTGGGTGGTTCAGTTGGTTATGTGTCTGACTTCAGCTCTGGTCATGATCTCAGGGTCCTGGGATCAAGCCCAGCATTGGGCTCTAGGCTCAGCACAGTCTCCTTGTCCCTCTCTCTGCCCCCTCCCCCAGCTCATGCTCTCTCTCTCTCAAATAAGTAAAATCTTTAAAAACAAAAACTTTCACTTCTTGACAGTTACAAGCAACATATCTTTAAAAATTTTTTTAAGATTTTATTTACTTGAGAGAGACACAGCCAGAGAAAGAACACAAGCAGGGAGAGTGGGAGAGGGAGAACAGGCTTCCCGTGAAGCAGGGAGCCCAATGTGGGGCTTGATCCCAGGACCCTGGAATCATGACCTGAGCTGAAGGCAGAGGCTTAACGACTGAGCCACCCAGGCACCCTGCAAGCAACGTATCTGATAAAGGGTTAGTATCCAAAATAAAGAACTTATCAAACTCAACACCCAAAAAACAAATAACACAGTTAAAAAATGGACAAAAGACATGAATAGACATATTTCCATAGAAGATATCCAGATGGCTAACAGACCCATAAAAAGATGCTCAATGTCGCTCATCATCAGGGAAATATAAATCAAAACCATGACGACACACCATCTCACACCTGACAGAATTGCCAAAATTAACACAAGAAACAACAGGTGTTGGCAAGGATGTGGAGAAAGGGTAATGGTCTTGCACTGTTGGTGGGAATGGAAACTGGTGGAGCCACTCCAGAGAACAGTATACAGGTTCCTCAAAAAACTAAAAATAAAACTACCCTACAATCCAGCAAGTACACTACTAAGTATTTATCCAAAGGATACAAAAACAGAGATTCGAAGGGGTACATACACCCCGATGTTTACAGCAGCATTATCAACAACAGCCAAACTATGGAGAGAGCCGAAATGTCCACCAACTGATGAATGGCAAAAGAAGATGTGGTATATACATATATACAATGGGATACTACTCAGTCATCAGAAAGAATGATATCTTGCCTTTTGCAATGATGTGGATGGAGCTAGAATGTATTATCCTAAGTAAAAGTAAGTCAATCTGAGAAAGACAAATACCATATGATTTCACACTCATATGTGGAATTTTTTTAAGATTTTATTTTATTTATTTGAGAGGATGAGAGAGAGAGAGAGAGAAAAGGCGAGAGCACAAGAGAAGGGGGAGGGAGAAGCAGAGTCCCCACCGAGCAAGAAGCCTGATGGGGGTTCCTGATGTGGGGTCCAATCCCAGGACTCTAGGATTATGACCTGAGCCCAACATAGCCACTTAACCGACTGAGCCACCCAGACGCCCCCATATGTGGAATTTAAAAAACAAAACAGATGAACAGTAGGGAAGTGGATGAGGGGGGAACAAGCCATAAGAGACTCTTTTCTTTTTAAGGATTTATCCATTCATTTGAGAGAGAGAGAGAGTGAGCACAAGTGGAGGGAGGGGCTGAGAGAGAAGGAAACAGAGGGAATCTCAAGCAGACTCCCCGCTGAACACAAAGCTCAGCAAGGGACTCAATCCCAAAACCCGAGATCATGACCTGAGCTGAAAACAAGAGTCAGACGCTCAACTGACTGAGTCACCCAGGTGTCCCAAACCATAAAAGACTCTTAACAATAGAGAACAAATTGAAGGTTGACAGAGGGAGGTGGAGGGGGGATGGGCTAGATGAGTATTAAGGAGGGCACTTGCTTTGATGAGCACTGGGTATTGTATATAAGTAATGAATTACTGAATTCTACTCCTGAAACCAGTACTGCACTGCATGTTAATGAACTAAAATTTAAATAAAACTTTAAAAAAACCTTTCAGTTCTTAAACAATAATCCAGAGACAGACTCTGCATTACCTAGACATTAAATCATTATTAATATTAATTTACTTTTCTTGAATCGGGTTAGCAAAATTATATATATAAGAGATTGGCTTCATAGAAGCCAAAGTACTTCTCTCAATGAAAACGGAATCAATCCTGAAAAATATAAAGATTGCTTACCATATGCTCACCACTAAGATCTTGCACCACTTTGATCTGATCAAAATCATAAGGTCCTTTGAAACCATGTGCTGCTTTGAATTTGACTGGTCTTGTATATGGCATTCCTTCATCATCACTTGATGAAGGATCATCTTGATCAGTATGAAACACTGAATAGAAAAGCAATACAGAAATCATCACTAGCTAATGTAGATAAAGCTACTATCAAGATTTTCATTCTACTGTTAACCAAGAAAATTTATTAAATGGAAAAACAGTATCTATCTATTACTAAATAGCATGTTGGTTAAGAGCACGGGATCTCGTGCCAGATTGTCTGGGTCCAAATCCAGCTTTGTCATTTATTGTCTGTGTGACCATAGCCAAAGCCCTGGACATTTTTGTGCCTTGGTTTTCTCATCTGTAAAATGGAGATAATAATAGTACTTACCTCACAGAATTTTTATGAAGGGTAAATGAATGAAAATAGTTCTAAGTGCTTAGAACAGTATCTAGCACAAAATAATTACTATATTGGTGCTTATTAAATAAAATAAATGAGTACAATTACAACAAATGACACAGGAAGTGAAGATCTGTACAAATTTAGAAAATTTTCCAAATTTTGAAAATATTTATAAAAACTAACCTTACAAAACTAATTTACAAATGAATAATGAACACTCATCTCTTCCAGGTTGCCATACTTACAAAGTATGTATAAATTCATGCTCAAGATGAACAAATTTATTTTTTTTCCTGCTCATAAAATTAAGTGATACCTAGAATAACATGATTTATTGAAATGCTAAGATGTTTGCTACCAAGGTTTCTTACTTTCAATAAGGAGAATGCTTCTTATAAATTATAGGCTAAATTTGGATTATTATAAATCAATTAAATATTCATTTGCAATGTTCTATTTCACTTACCTTCATCTCTAACACTTTTAACTTTATTCACAGCACGTTCACCATATTCCTCTGCAAGGTGCTTTGCTCTCTTTACTGATTTTCCTAAGAACTTCTTTAGTTGAGTCCTTACCAAAAATACAAAAAACCAAAATTATTATTTTTTAAATTTATTTGTTTGTCAGAAAGAGTGAGCACAGGCAGACAGAGTGGCAGGCAGAGGCAGAGAGAGAAGCAGGCTCCCTGCTGAGCAAGGAGCCCGATGCGGGACTTGATCCCAGGACGCTGGGATCAAGACCTGAGCCGAAGGCAGCCGCTCAACCAACTGAGCCACCCAGGCGTCCCCAAAATTATTTTTTAAAAAAATTTTACCTATTTATTTAAGAGAGAGCAAGCACATGAGCAGAGAGAGGGGCACTGGGAGAAGGACAAGCAGACTCCCTGCTGGCAAGGAGCCTGACCCAGGGCTCCATCCCAGGATCCTGAGATCATGAACTCTTACCCAACTGAGCCACCCAGGTGATCCCCAAAACCAAAATTATTTATTAACTAACTATAAAAGCTCAATAATTCACAGATAATTTCATAATGGCCACAAGAAAAGTATATTATTTTGAAATAACTCCTTTTTAACATAAAAAATAGGTCTTTGAGTTCCTGTATCCTTTGTTCTATGGAATGAATACATTCAAGTCAATATGGCTACAAAGAAAATACAGACACTTCTGGATGTACAGCATCATATACTCTAAAGCACTGGTTTTCCTTCTTTTCTTTTCTTCCCTTCTTCCTTCCCTTTTCCCCCATCTTTCTTTGGGAGAGAAAGAGCTCAAGCAAAGGTTGTAGGCACAAGAAGAGGGGGAGAGAGAGAATCCCAAGCAGGCTCCTTTCCCGGTAAGGGGCTTGATCTCACAACCTTGAGATCATGACCTGAGCTGAAATCAAGAGTCTAATGCTTAACTGACTAAACCACCCACGCGCTCCTCAAGCACTGGCTTTCAATGGTGAATAAAAAATTGATGGGGCTGGGGTGGGAGGAGAGTGTTTAAAGCGCATGAATCTGAAACCCATCTGCAGATCATATGATTTAGAGTGTCTCAGGCCAGGCCATTAATCTACAATGAGAATGTCTTTGAGAAGACTGCTTTAAAGAGTAATAATCCTTGGGGTGCCTGGGTGGCTCAGTTGGTTGAATGTCTGAATCTTGGTTTCAGCTTAAGTCATGATACCAAGTCCCACTTTGGCCTCTGAGCTCAGCATGGAGTCTCCTTGAGATGCTTCTCCTCTCCCTTGGCCCCTCCCCGGCCCACAGTGAGCTCCAGCTCTTTTTCCCCCTAAAATAAGTAAATTAATCTTAAAAAGAAAAAAAAAAGAGTAATCCTTAAAAACACATTTCTACCAATAAAAAAACTATAGGGATGCCTGGCTGGCTCAGTCAGAAGAGCATGTGACTCTTGATCTTGGGGTTCTGAGTTCAAGCCCTATATTGGGTATAATATAGGGAATACTTCAAACTATAAAGAGGTATTTAGTTACAGAATAAAATGTTTGGGACTCTATCATGGCCGTTTGTCTCTTCTCTTTCAGTTTGGGTATTTGCATGCAATACAGTTAGGTTGAGCTTTCTCGGGAAATATTCCCAAACACAAGGTAATGCAAGGATTCATCTCAAGCTTCTATAAATAGGACTTATTTATTGCTTTTTTCTTCCAAAGTGTTTGTTCTGCAACAATCACTATTTATTTATTTATTTATTTATTTATTTATTTATTTGACAGAGAGAGAGAGAGAGAGAGAGAGAGATCACAAGTAGGCAGAGAGGCAGGCAGAGAGAGAGAGGGAAGCAGGCTCCCTGCTGAGCAGAGAGCCCGATGCAGGGCTCAATCCCAGGACCCTGGGATCATGACCTGAGCCGAAGGCAGAGGCTTTAACCCACTGAGCCACCCAGGCGCCCCTATTTATTGCTTTTTTAATAATCTCAGTCTATTAAGATCATAAAAAACAAAGCACACTATATACATGATATCTAAAACCGAAACAGAATTTATAGGAGGAAATTTTTACCAATTCATGGGAGTTCATGATATTAAAGGATTGTACCTGAATAAGCTGCTAAGCTATATATACAAAGATGTTCACTGCAGCATTATTTACAAAGTGTAAAAGGTAGGGGAAAAAAAGCATAAAAAGTAGAGACAAACTGATTTTTCATCAACAGAGCAATGGGTAAGTAAGCGCCAGTACATTCTCAAAGTGGATGCAATAAAATAAATGAGTTCTTCTGAAGTACTGAGCTCTCCGTCACCTCAGGGCCAATGCACATGTTCTTTCTGCCTAGAATATTCTTCCCCTGGCTAATTTCCTAATCTTTTAGGACTCAGACCAAACATTACTTCTCAGAAAAGCCCTCCTTGACTCTTCAGAGCAGGTTTTCCTGTTTTATATGCCAACAGTACCCCTTGTATTTCTTTTATTGCAATTACTACAAATGTAGTTAGATTTATCTGTGCAATTATGTTTAAGTATCGTTTCTCCTGTTTAACTGGAAGCTCTAGGAGGGCAGAGACTATGACTGTCTTAACTATTATATTTACAGCACTGAACTCCCATGTCTGACTAACAGAAAGGCTATAATATATTTACTATTGATACAGGTATGAAAAGATGTACATTATGTATCAGGTATTCTTAAAAAAGCAAGCTTGGGGCACATGGATGGCTCTGATGGTTAAGGGACAGCCTTCGGCTCACGTCATGATCCTGGAATCCTGGGATCAAGCCTCCCATCAGGCTCCCTGCTCAGCGGAGAGCCTGCTTCTCCTGCTCCCTCTGCCGCTACCCCTGCTTGCGCTCTCTCATTCTCTGTCAAATAAATGAATAAAATCTTTTAAAATAACAAACAAACAAAAAAACAAGCTGACGGGGCACCTGGCTGGCTCAGTCAGCAGAGCATGTGGCTCTTGAACTCAGGGTTGTGAGTTCAAGCACCACGCTGGTCATGGAGTTTACTTTAAAATAAAGCAGGGGGTGGGGGTGGCAAAAAAAAGCAAGCCAACAAACTATAGGCACAGTATTAATCCTACTTTTGTGAGGAAAAAAAATTCTATAGCAAATACACGTAACTATTAACACTGGCTATTTCTGGGGGTAGGAGTATGAGACTCATTTCCATATTTCTGTATTAGTTTTTCTGTTCTTGTTGTTAAAGTAATCTCTACACCCGGCATGGGGCTTACACTCACAAACCTGAGATCAAGAGTTGCAGCTCCACTGACTGAGCTAGCCAGGCCAGGTGTCCCTGTGTTAGTTTTGATAATAAGAAAACATAGATGATAAACCATTTTTAAAACTACTATAAGGGGGTGCATGGGTAGCACAGTGGGTTAAGTGTCTAACTCTTGATTTCATCTCAGAATCATGAGATCCAGCCCCACATCAGGCTCTATGCCCTCTCTCTCCCTCTGCCCTCCCCTAACACCCCTTACCCCCCTCCACTTGCATGTGTGCTCTCAATCTCTCTTGCTCAAAAAAAAAAAATCACTATAAGGTCTTGGGGTATCTGGTTGGCTTAGTTGGTGGAATATGTGACTCTTGATCCCAGGGTTGTGGGTTAGAGCCCCATGTTGGGTGTAGAGATTATTTAAAAATAAAATCTTAAAAAAAATCATGGGGCTCCTGGGTGGCTTAGTCAGTCAGTTAATAAGCATCTGCCTTCGGCTCACGTCGTGATCCTGGAGTCCTGGGATCGAGCCCCACATCAGGCTCTCTGCTTAGCAGGGAGCTTGCTTCTCCCTCTGCCCCTCTCGCTGCTTGTGTTCTCTCACCTTCTCTCTCTTGCTCGCTCTCTCATGCTTTCTCTCAAATGAATAAATAAAATCTTTTTTTAAATCATTATAAGGTCTCTGCTACCTATAACTTATAAGTTATATTTTCTGGATAACTATAGGTTTACTACTATTTAAATAAGAAAGCATATTTTAATCATTTCAGATGAGAACATTTCTAAAATGTGTGTTTTTGTGACTTCTTCAATGGCATTCAATGTTCGATAAATTGCTTTCCTTATTAAACATGGCCAGTTACCACCTTCACTTGTAATATATCCAGGGCCTTTCAGATGGATTTTAAGTGGGCCATAATATGAGCTCCCCCTCAGCCTTCAAGGTGACAGAGCAGGATCCAGAGAAGCCAGAACCCTGGGCAGACTCCTCTGGCCATTAGCAGATTCATTAGTTTGCCCAGTGTTCAGAGGAACTATTACCGTGTTTTGCGTGTGTCATGTTGAGAAAAAGTTGAAAGCAGTACCATATGGAATGGCTATGCTATGTATGATTCCTTTTATCATTTTCTGGATTCTCCTTGTGTAATCAAAATATTACCTGACATTTTTTTTTAATTTTTTTTTTAAGATTTTATTTATTTGACAGAGATCACAAGTAGGCAGAGAGAGAGGAAGGGAAGCAGGCTCCCTGCTGAGCAGAGAGCCGGATGTGGGGCTCGATCCCAGGACCCTGGGATCATGACCTGAGCCGAGGGCAGAGGCTTTAACCTGCTGAGCCACCCAGGCGCCCCATTACCTGACATTCTTATGCGTCAACTTACATGTTGTCACAGTTTGCTACTTCTATTTTGCTTTGACCTCAAGACAACAGATGACCAGGTTTTAAAATAATTATGTAAAAAGTAAGTATAATGTCTTTGAATAAACCTAAAGAGCTTTTCTTCTAGAAAAATAATAAGCCAGGGTGCCGGGGTGGCTCAGTGGGTTAGCCAACTCATGCTCTCAGCTCAGGTCTTGGTCTCAGGGTTTTGAGTTCAAGCCTCATGCAGGACTTAAAATAAAAAAAAGAAGAAAGAAAAAGAATGAGCTTTAATGCATGGAGTGACAGTTTTCCTAGGTGTTTACCTATCTCTTTAATCATTCCTAATTCTGATTTCTGATAGTTGCCACTGCTGTACAGCAGAGCTCCGGATCTCTGAGGTTTCATCATACACCTGTATTGTGGGTAGATCTTTTCTAAGAATTCTCAGTGCTTTCACTGATACACTTCCCACACTAGGCAAAGATCAGACTATAGTGGAGAATTTGCTTTGGGGAATTACTATCAAATAAATGACCAGTGTATAGTCAAGCAAAATCTATATGCCCACCATTTCTGCTAGATGTTTGTAAAGAAATCAGAAGGATGTCATGATTACAATCCTTTTGCAACATATGATTTAGTTATTTAGGGGGCTCAGTCGGTTAAGCATCTGCCTTCACCTTGGGTCATGATCTTAGGGTTCCGGGATCAAGTCCTACATCAGGCTCCCTGCTCTCCCCCTCTTTTACTCTCTCTCTCTGACAAATAAATAAAATCTTTAAAAAAAATAAAAGTCAGAAAACAGGGTGCCTGATGGCTCAGTTGGTTAAGGGTTGGCCTTTGGCTCAGGTCATGACCCCGGGGTCCTGGGACTGAGTCCTGCGCTCTGCTCATGTAGGGAGTCTGCTTCTTCCTCTCCCCCCACTCACGCTCTGTCTCTCAAATAAATAAATAAAATCTTTTTAAAAAACTCAGAAGGGGCACCTGGGTGGCTCAGTCAGTTAAGTGTCTGCCTTCACCTCTGGTCATGATCCCAGGGTCCTGGGATCGAGCCCCACATCCGGCTCCCAGCTCAGTGGGAAGCCTGCTTCTCCCTCTCCCACTCCCCCTGCTTATATTCCCTCTCTGTCAGATAGAGAAGTAAATAAATAATAAAATATTTTTAAAAATTTTAAAAACTCAGAAAACACTTTAAGATACATAAAATAAAGGTAAAATTTAAGTTTAAGTTATGCAGACTGCAGGTGTCACTAAAATTGAGAACGAGAAATTTACCAAGACACGGAGTAGTTGGGAAAAATTGTGGAGTTTAGAAAAACAAAAAGGATTTGAAAGCAAGTTCAAGAACAATCATGTTCTACTAACACTTCTGGGACCTACCATCAGAAAAATAGTGCAGGCATGATGCAAAATTTACTGATCATTTACTATTTGTCAGATACTATAGAAATGACAGCCAACACAGCCTTGAGCAACTCATAATCCATTGGCTGGGGACAGGAAACGCTGGTGGTAGATGGACATATAAACTAGATAGAACATAGATTTAAAATAGTATGGCAGGGCGCCTGGGTGGCTCAGGGGGTTAAAGCCTCTGCCTTCAGCTCAGGTCATGATCCCAGAGTCCTGGGATTGAGCCCCACATCGGGCTCTCTGCTCATCAGGGTGCTTCCCTTCCTCTCTCTGCCTGCCTCTCTGCCTGCTTGTGATCTCTATCAAATAAATAAAAATAAAATCTTAAAAAAATAAAATACCCGAATGTTTATAGCAGCAATGTCCACAATAGCCAAGTTATGGAAAGAACCTAGATGTCCATCAACAGATGAATGGATAAAGAAGATGTGGTATATATATACAATGGAATACTATGCAGCCATCAAAAGAAATGAAATCTTACCGTTTGCGACGACATGGGTGGAACTAGAGGGTATTATGCTTAGCGAAATAAGTCAAACGGAGAAAGACAACTATCATATGATCTCCCTGATATGAGGAAGTGGAGATGCAACGGGGGTGGGGGCTAAGGGGGTAGGAAAAGAATAAATGAAACAAGATGGGATTGGAAGGAAGACAAACCAAAAGAGACTCTTAATGTCATAAAACAAAC
>ML098514.1:0-18932 GCA_003697995.1 Taxidea taxus jeffersonii | reverse complement strand
ATAAATTTAATAAAAATAAAAAAAATTTTAAAAATTAAAAAAAAATAAATAAATGAAACAGTATGGCAATTCACATATTTTTTAAATAAATGCTTGAAATAAAGAGATGTACCGTAACTCATTTGTGAAATAAAGAAAAGGAATGTACTGTAACTTACGTTTTCTGTTTTAACCTTCCACCATCAGTATCTGTTGTCTGAGACTGTAACTTCTCTTCATCATCTGACTGTGCCGCGTCATTACTACAAGAAGGGGAAGAAGTCATTTTAAAAGAAGCCATTTCCCCTACACCTCCCAACAATCCATGTATATGATATACTCAGGTACTCAGAATAAAACTACATTAACATACTTTATTGAAGTTTAATTTTAATGATGATCCTGAGAATGTAAGACTTGGGAGATCAAAGAATAGAATCGTTAAGCATGGTGTAATGTACAAAATGCAAGTGAAAGCAATTTAGGGACTTATGGAAAACCTACTACCAACAAGGCTCTTTGCTGGACAAAACGTGCTGCACAGAAATGACAAATTAGCTTCCTCTTTGCTCTTCTGGTACATCATGTATTACACTTTATTAAGATTTCCTTTCACAATAATCATTTCTTCAATCTACATACATCTCCTGGTAAAGTCAATCACCTCACTCTAAAGCCATTTTTTTTTCTTTTTAAATTTTTTTATTCTTTTATAAACATATAATGTATTATTAGCCCCAGGGGTACAGGTCTGTGAATCGCCAGGTTTACCCACTTCACAGCACTCACCATAGCACATACCCTCCCCGATGTCCATAACCCCACCACCCTCTCCCTCCACCCCTCCTTCCGGCCCCCCTCAGTTTGTTTTGTGACATTAAGAGTCTCTTTTGGTATGTCTCCCTCCCAATCCCATCTTGTTCCATTTATTCTTTTCCAACCCCCCAACCCCACCCCCGTTGCCATTTTCTGACCTACATAGATAATACAATTACTTATAAAATTTGTGGTCCTTAAAGCAAGGTTTCAGAAACTAGGTCTTCATTTCACATGTTTTTTAACCCTCAATATGCTTCAATAATGTCTCCAGTATTATAGAAATCATTTTAAAAGAGAAACGAAATACTAAGAGATTTCACTAAGAGATTTCAGATGTTGAATACATACATTAACTAACTCTATTTTAATCCCAAATTTTAAAAAAAGAAGACTGAGTGAAACCAAATTAGGAACTGTTGTAGTTCATTAACAGGGAAATCTTCACCACTCTGAAAAACTATGAATGATAAATAGTAACAACAGGCCATACCTTACATATTCCTTAGTCCTTCTCATGATGTGTAGAGTGAGAGGATTAATACCTGTTGGAAGTTTCTCTTCTGCAAGACTCAAAGGTATTTCTTCTCCAGTATCCAGGTTCTTAATCATGACACTGGCTAAAATTTCCTGAGGTAAAAAATAACACCAAGAGGACCTATAATTTAATTATCTTTTTGAGTCCACAAAATCCTCAAACATTTAAGCTAAGGGCTTTCTAGATACATTCAGTATCGTGTACAGTAAATTTTAAACTTTTTTCATGATACACAATTCATACACTGCAAAATGCACTCATTTAAAGTGTGTAATTCAATGATTTTGAGTAAATTCAGAGTTGTGCAACAATCACCTTTATTTGAGTTAAGAGTATTTCCACTATGTCGGAAAGAAACCCTATACCTCATTCCCCTCTCCTCCCTGCCCCTGGCAACGACTATTTTACTGTTTGTGTCTCTATGGTTTGCCTATTCCAGACATTTCATATAAATAAAAGTCATTCTGTATATGTTCTTTCATGATTGGTTTCTTTCACTTAGCTCAATGGGGAGTCTCGCTCTTAGCCCCATGTTTTCAAGATTCATCCATACTGCAGCATGTATCAGAGCTTCATTCCTTTTAATTTTTTTAAAGATTTTATTTATTAACTTGATGAAGAGAGACAGAGCGAGAGAGGGAACATAAGCAGGGGGAGGGGGAGAGGGAAAAGCAGGCTCCCTGCTGAGCTGGGAGCTCCATGCGAGATGCGATGGATTGATCCCAGGACCTGAGCCAAAGGCAGATGCTTAACAACTGAGCCATCCAGGCTCCCTTTCATTCCTTTTAATTGCCAAAAAACAGTCCATGTGGACTGGATATACCACATTTTATTTATCTATTCATGGGCGATGAACATTTGTGTGGTTTCCACACTTGGCTATTATGAATATTTTTGTACTTTTTTTTTTAAAAAGATTTTATTTATATAACAGAGAGGGGAGGAGAGAGAGCACACAAGCACAGGCGAGGGGGGGGAAAGCAGGGCAGACAGAGAGGGAGACTCCCCATTGAGCAGGGAGCCCTATGTGGGACCCTGAGACCATGACCTGAGCCGAAGGCAGACACTTAACCAACTGAGCCACCCAGGCACCCCACTTGTTTACGTTTTTTGGGTGGACATATATTTTCATTTCTATTGGTGTATACATAGGAGTAAAGCTGCTGGATCATGTTAACTCAATGTCTAAGGTTTTGAGGAACTGCCATACTGTTTTAAAAAGCACAATAATTTTTTTAAATGTATCATTTTAAAAAAACGAAAACTGGGGCGCCTGACTGGCTTAATCCGTGGAGCATGCAGCTTCAATATTGGGGTTGAGTCTGAGTACGACATTGCGTGTAGATATTACTTTAAAAAAATCTTAAAAAAGAAACAGAACTAAGAGTTTGCTTCAAAACTTTATTCAGAATTGGCCAATCAACGTATACTAAATTTTAACAGTAAGTAAGTACTGAGTCTGTATAACCCTGTATTATCACCCAATAAGTATAAAAACATGTAATTATAACATCAAGTTCTTTTTAAGTCCACTCTCTATTAAATTTGGGCTTTGTTTTCAATACATTTATTCTAACACATAATGGTATAAAAAAGGTAATTTTAAGTTAGAGTTACAAGTTCCAAAGTATTAAAAAAACAAAAACTGGGGTACCTGGGTGGCTTAGTCAGTTAAGCATCTGCCTTTGATTCAGGTCATGATCCCAGGGTTCTGGGATCAAGCCCTGAGTCAGGCTCCCTGCTCAGTGGGGAGCCTGCTTCTCTTTCTCTGTTTGCTATCTCTCTCTCTCTCTCTCAAATAAATAAATAAATAAAATCTTTAAAAACAAACAAACAAAACCAAGAAACAAACAAACAAAAAAACCCAGAACTGGGATGCCTGGCTGGCTCAGTCAGTAAAGCATGTAACTCTTGATTTCAGGGTTTTGAGTTCGAGCCCTACACTGGATGCAGTGCTTAAAAATAAATAAATGAATGAATAAATAAATGTTTAAAAACTAAGAAAACCATCAACTTTCATTTGTTGTTCTACATTTATTTTTTTGCTTAACAGCAATAAGCTTTTTTTTTTTAAAGCCTCTTTTTTTTTTTTTTAAAGATTTTATTTATTTATTTGTTAGAGAGAGAGAGAGCGAGCGAGCACAGACAGACAGAGTGGCAGGCAGAGGCAGAGGGAGAAGCAGGCTCACTCCTGAGCAAGGAGCCCGATGTGGGACTCGATCCCAGGACGCTGGGATCATGACCTGAGCCGAAGGCAGCTGCTTAACCAACTGAGCCACCCAGGCATCCCAACAGCAATAAACTTAAAAAAATTTTTAATCATGGTAAAATATTTTTATAGTTGAATATAGTTCATTGGTATTAAGCACATTCACAATGCTGTGTAAACATCACCACCATTCATCTTGAGAACTTCATCTTCTCATTATGGTTTTTATATTTTTTGTTAAGAACAAAACAAATCTAATTATACCTCATCAGTAAGCTCTCTCCCAGAGTTGGATCTAGGTCTCTGAGGACCCATCACTTCCCCTGCTATGGTCTGCCCATCAGGTGCTTTTCCATTTTCCTAAAATTACAATTTTATAAACAGAAAGTAGATGGAGTCAATTTCTATAAACACTCAATTATTCATTACCACATAGCTCTCAAGAATTCCATAATTCACATAATGGAGCCTACTGAAAATTTAAATGAAATACTCCATTTCGGTCCTTTATTATTCCCAACATGCTGAAAAACACTGCTGCCCATGAAATAATGTCTTCGTCTTGAAAGCAAATAAATGTTCCATTTGGACCTGACCCAAAAGCAGTTCTCTACTAGCAGAATGCCAGCACTAAGAGTGCCATTAATCAGGGTTATACTTGTGCTTATCTCGAAGGCAGGGGTTGGCAAACTTTTTCTATGAAGAGCCAGATAGTAAATGTTTTAGGCTTTCCGCTTCACATATAATGTCTATCACATATTCTTTTTTTTTCTTATAATCCTTTAAAAATGTAAAGCCTATTCTTAGCTCAGGGACTCTACAAAAACAGACAACTGCCAGTCTCTGTTCTAAGGCTATGACAAGACTGAAGTGCAGTATCTCCCAGTATGCTAACCTGTCCCTACCACAGCTACCACATAAGTAAGCCTTGAGTCCCAGAAATTGGGCTTTGGTAAAAATTCATGCTATCAGGTGTTTTCTATTGCTTCATGTATAAATATATAGCCTATACATGAAGGTTTTGTTTCATGATTAGGTAGAGGATATTATAAATAAAAGTCCTCAGTTTTGACCATCGCAGGTAAGGTAAATGAAGACTATAGTTGATGTTTATTAACAATATAATAATATTACAAATAGCAACATCTTTCATTTTTTTGATTCCCTACTGCATGCCAGGTACATGGTATACTTAAGCTCATTTCATCCTTGCAAGACACCTTCCAAGGAAGGTTTTTCCCTCATTTTATCAATGGGACATCTGAAACTCAGATATTAAATGTTTGTTAGAATCACCTAGCTATGTAGTAGCAGAGCTAAAAAAGGGATTTAAGAAGGCCAGATTTTAAGGACAAGGAAATATTCTGCCTGGAGAAGAAGGTTCAACAAGCAACAAACCGGAGAGCTACAGAAAGTTAAAGCCTCTATCAAATATAACATGAATTCACCAACCTGGGCAGTAACTACTTTATCTCCACTGGTAGCACTTGCCAAGTCAAGAGAGGGCTGGGAATCCTTGACTGTATTCTCTGAAGCCATGTTTGAACTTAGGAGAGTATCAGATGTAATATTCTCTTTGGGAACTGCAATGACGATGATGATAATAATAATGAGGATGAGGATAATGGCAATAACTAGTATTTATACAGGACCTTATACAAAGCTTGAAAAGTGTTTTAACCTTTGTCTGATTCTTACAACAATCGCATGAGGAAAGTGGTTTTATTACTCTCATTTTATATATGGAGAAACCAGGGTTCAATTCCTCTTAAGTCTCCCACAGTAACAGATTTGAAAATTTGAAGTCTACTAAAATGTTAGCACACAGTAACTTACTACCAATGTAAACATTCTCACTTTTCATTACTAAAATAACTTTTAAAACTTGGTCATGGTCATGATGTGGCTGTATATAACATAAACCGAAACAAAACCAGAAAGTCAGAGTTTCAACTCCAGAATCTCTCCACAAAAAGTTATTTCTCAGTTAAATACTTGCCATCTAGATCAGGCGTTTTAAGGGCCTCAAACTCCAATTCGCTTTTCTTTTTTCTTGGTGGTGGAGCAGGCCGAGACGGAGGTGGGGGTCTCGGAGGCGGGAAGTTAGCTGGAGGGGGAGGACGTGCTGGCACAGGCTTCTTTGTGCTAGCCACAATGTCAGGCTCTGGAGTGAGCTGTCTGGGGGGTTTGGCGGGAGCCACTTCTTCCATGGCAGCAAAATCTTTAGCAGATGAAGAGTCTGAGGACACAGGTTCTAGAACCTCACTTCCTTTGACTTCCATGGCTTCCTTGTTCAACACTTCTGTTTCCGGTTCAGGCACATGATGTTGCTCAGTTGAACTTACTTCAGTTAACTTAGCGATTTCATCTACTGACTTCTCATAGGTGTCATCAGAAGGAAAACGTCTTTTTGATTTTAATTCAGTTTCTTCAGTTGCGTTCTGACTCTCCACCTTTTTGGAATCTTCCTGTAGTACTTGATCTATGGCTAACAGTCCAGGTATATTGCTAAGATCTGTTCCAGCCATGATAGAACTGGCAGTAGCCTGGTCAGAGTGTCCTTTTCCTTTGGAATCCGAGGAGTCGTCTTCCAGGTGTAGTACTTTCTGACTCTCCTCTATAATACTTTCAATAATCTGATGAAACGTTGAAAAAAAAACAGCTTTAAAAAAAATGAGGCTATTTATAAGAACATAACAGCTAACCATTTACATAGTACTTACTATGTGCCAGGGAATGTTCTTAACACTTTACATTTTTAATATTTTTTCTTAAAGATTTTATTTATTTGACAGAGAGAGAGAGAGGTCACAAGTAGGCAGAGAGAGAGGGGAAGCAGGTTCTCTGAGCAGAGAGCCTGATGCGGGGCTGGATCCCAGGACCCTGAGATGATGACCTGAGCCGAAGACAGAGGCTTAACCCACTGAGCCACCCAGGCGCCCCTACATTTTTAATCTTTACAATAACCATATGCGATTGCATTCTTAAAATCATCATTACACAAATGAAGGAACAAAGGCATAGAGGGATCAAGTGATTTGTCCCAGGACACAGAGCTTGTAAGCGATGAAGTTGGCAAAAATCCTGGGAGTTTGGTTCCAGAATCTGAACTTTTAACCATTATAATAGGGAATCTGTTAGGATGTATAATCACAAAGTTCAACCAACCCTGTAAAATAAAGTTCAGACCTAAATTTACATTCAGACTCTTCGTATCATTCTTAATTTACATATTTATGCCAAGTTAGTTCCAGTAACAACCTACTGCTTTGAGCCTAGTTAACAAAACCATGAGACTCAAAACCACCTAGCACAAAGAATTCGAATTGTTTAGTTCTGAACTCAAGCCCAAGAGAAAAAGCCAGCAGATGCAGGGAGATTAACATTCTTAAACAAACTACACCTAATATTGCACTATTCAGAGAAATGGCAGGACCACGAAAAGAGTTCAAACACTCAGCTCACCTTGCCCTTTCCCCGTTTCATTTTTCTGTAGCTGAAAATTACAGATGGGGTTTCTGTAACTTCTACCAACATTTAAAAGAAAAGATATTTTCTACGCAGTACTGTCATTATTACCACATAAAATCTCTCAGTCCACTTATATTTCCACCATGCCCAACTATGGATGACTTCTGCTTTCTCAATTCCTTGGCTCCAGAAAGTTAACAGAACATATCACAGAGCCATCCTGATCTGGCTTACCACAAATTCATGCTGACTTGAACCGGACATAACTGCTGCTCAATAATATTCCTCCCTGATTTCCCAGCATAGTCCACATAATGATTTCTCTCAACCTTCAAATTTTTATTAGTCTTTTTTAAAAAAAAGATTTATCTATCTGAGAGAGAGAGAGAACATAAGCTGGGAGGGGGGATGGAGTGGCAGGCAGGGAGAGAGGGAGAGGGAGAAGCAGGCTCCGTGCTGAGCAGGGTGCCCAACATGGGGCTAGATCCCAGGGCCACCTGAGTGGAAAGCAGTCACTTAACCAACTGAGCCACCCAGGCGCCCCTTATCTCAGTTTTGATCACACTTTTAACACAGGAATATTAACTAGGGTCCACCTACTTTGTCAATTAGGTGGTTACTGAGTACCTCAGTGATAACAGAACCCAGTGGGTTTAAGAATGAGTAAGAGGTGACAACATAGAGATAGCCAGCACAACCCATGCTTTCAAAAGGCTTGACTATAAATGGAAGAGGCTGCAAGAAAGTGACCCAGCATTTTCACAAGCTGAGGGGAAGGAGCCAATGGAAAGTAAGATAACAAAGTTCTGGAGAACAAAAGAAAGAGGGTCTATTGTGTATTAGGCCTGCACACATATTTTCTATTTAATCATCACACAGCCCTTGAGACAGCTAGATTATCTCCCTCTTATAGAAACAAGAATCTGAGGTAAAGGCATTAAGAATTTTGTCCAAGAAAAAAAATTTTGTCCAAGGTCCTACAGCTAGTAAACTACAAAGTCAAGACTGAAATCCAGGTTTTTCCCCAAAATCCAGTGTTTTTTATATTATACCATGCTACTTTGGACAGGAAAAAAAATACTAAATTCTCAGACTTGAAAAAGAGGCAAAAGATGAAGATAAATGTGCAGATAAGGGAAGGGAGAGCAGAAATGGAGTAAATTCAGGCTTCTTAGTCTCTAATGTCTTCATGCAGTCAGAAACAAGGTTATCTGCTGAAACCGAACAGGATACATGTGGGCTCAGTGAGCATGAAGTGACTGTAAAGGTCTGAAATACATAATGGAAAGGCTAATGCCAGAAGAGGGGTTAAAATGAGGTTAAAAACCACAAGTCTTCCCCAATCCCTTACCCCTTCACTGAACTTCTATCAGTCTTACCATTCACTACAGTATGAACTATAATATAAACACCAAGTAGTATATGGGCTAGCTCTATATAAATACTTTCTCCATAGCAGATAATTAGCTTTTGAAACACAAGACCCGTATTTTCTCCCTCTTGACAAGCCCTCATGGCACCTACGTGTAGTACCTAACCCAATACTTTTTATTTTCTGGGTTTCAGGAGGTAGCAAGCAGGGGAAGACCAAAAGAACAGTGAGAATCAAGACCAACATAGATTGGGACTTCACCAAGATCAAAAGCTTTTGCACAGCAGAGGAAATAGTCAACAAAACCTAAAGACAACTGACAGAATGGGAGAAGATATCTGCAAGCGACATATCGGATAAAAAGGGCTAGTATCCAAAATCTATAAAGAACTTACCAAACTCGACACCCAAAGAACAAATAATCCCATCAAAAAATGGGCAGAAGACATGAACAGACATTTCTGCAAAGAAGACATCCAATGGCCAACAGACACATGAAAAAGTTCTCAGCATCACTTGGCATCAGGGAAATACAAATCAAAACCTCAATGAGATGCCACCTCACACCAGTCAGAATGGCTAAAATTAACAAGTCAAAAAATGACAAATGTTGGTGAGGATGTAACACTGTTGGTGAGAATGCCAGCTGGTACAGCCACTCTGGCAAACAGCATGGAGGTTCCTCAAAAAGTTGAAAATAGAGCTACCCCAAGACCCAGCAATTGCACTACTGAGTATTTACTCCAAAGATACAAACACAGTGATCCTAAGGGGCACGTGTACCCCAATGTTTATAACAGCAATGTCCACAATAGCCAAACTGAAAAGAATCAACAGATCAATGGATAAAGAAAATGTGGTGTGTGTATGCATGTGTATATATGTGTGTGTACGTACACACACACACACACACACACACACACACACACAGGAATATTATGCAGCCATCAAAAAAGAAATGAACCCTTGCCATTTGCAAGATGTGGATGGAACTAGAGGTTATTATGCTAAGTGAAATAAGTCAATCAGAGAAAGACAATTATCATACAATCTCACTGATAGGAGGAATTTGAAAAACAAGACAGGATCATAGGGGAAGGGAAGGGAAAATGAAGCAAGACCAAACCAGAGAGGGAGACACACGTTAATCTCAGGAAACAAACTGAGAGTTGCTGGAGCAGAAGGGGGTGGAGGGGGATGGGGTGGCTGGATGATGGACATTGGGGAGCATTTGTGTAGTGGTGAGCTCTGTGTACTGTGTAAGACTGATAAATCACACACCTGTACCCCTGAAATAAATAATACATTATATGTTAATTTAAAAAATAGAAGAGAAAAAAGACACACTAACAGGGGACATACCCTCTTATCTTCCCTTCTCATCTTCTGTGATACGAACTCCATCACTTCACCCTTTGTATTACAAAAGAATTATCATATTCTCCCCTGGACATACTTCCAAAATGTACTTTCTTTAAACTAAAAGGATCTCTATGGCAAATGGTGCTGGAGTCAGTCCCAAAATTGTTTTGTGGTTTATATTTAATAAAGGCATAATGACAAAAGAGATCAACATAAACATGCTAAAGCAACTGTTAGCTTCACAACACCCCCCTGCTTCAAAAAACTGATTTTCCAGTGACTATAAAACCAGATGTTTTAGAATGATATAAAAGGCATTCCCATAGTTTGGCCCTAACTTTGGGCTCTAGTCTCATCTGCAACCATTCTGCTCATTTTCTCTTCTCCATGCCTTTGGTTATGCCTTTCAACTCTCATCTCTGTCTGTGCAAATCTCATCCATTCATCAAGAACCAGCTCAGATGTTACTTCCTCTATGAGGTCTTACCCATTCCTATCCTCAAGCAGGAAGTTAAGTCTCCCTTTCTGTTCTTATTATAGTTTGTAAGTTTATATGAACACTTTACATTCAGTTTTGTGTTTAACTAATTGCCTCTACTAAAACAAGCTCCTGGGGACAGGGATTGTGCCTGCGTGGAGCAGTGCATATTCCCACAGCCTTTATCATTCAAATGTGATACTTAAATCAACTGAAAAGACTAGAACTTAAAGTGAGACTTAGCCTTAACCTTCACTCAACCATAATGTTTACTATTTTTTCAGTTTCTAAAGTCTCCTTAAAAATCACCTTTTTTGGACACTATTATTTATCCTAAGAAAAAATTCTTAAAAAGGAAAAGAAGAACTCTAGTGGAAAAAAAAGAAACATTTCAAGTTTTCAACAATAAAAATGGCTAGATGCCTTGTAATACATTAGATAGAAACTGACACTATCAAATGAAAATTAAATATTGAAATTGTGTAGAAATATTATGAAAACTAATAATGGTAAGAGGAAAAAGTAAAATACAGAATTCTATCTACACTATTATTAGGCAAAGAAAACCAAAAAACCAAAAATGCATGCAAATTGGTGAGACCCAGAAAGGAATGCTGAAAGATTAAGACCACTGTTTGTTATAGTGTAGAACTGTGGGCAACTTCTGATCTAAAAAGAAAAAAATGGTATTAGTTTTGTTATTTATGCTGATACACAATACCATTTCTCCCCCCAAAATTCCTTTTAAAGGAAAAAAGCTGATCAATATTAAAATATAGAGTCCAGTGGGGCACCTGGGTCTCTCAGTTGGTTCAGCATCAGACTCCTTTTTTTTTTTTTTAAGATTTTATTTATTTATTTGTCGGAGAGGGAGACAGAGAGAGGACAGCAAGAGGAATGACAGACAGGAGAAGCAGGCTCCTGGGCAAGCAAGGTGCCCATTGTGGGACTCAATCCCAGGACCCTGGCCTGAAGGCAGATGCTCAACTGACTGAGCCACTCAGGCATTCCTCAGCATCTGACTCTTGATTTTGGCTCAATCTCAGGGTTGTGGAATTGGGCTCCATGCGGGGCATGGAGTCTGCTTAAGAGTGTCTCTCTCTCTCTTTGCTCCTCCCCACTCTTTCTCCCTCCCTAATAAATAAAATAAAATAAAGTAACACTTAAAATATGGAGTCCACTAAATTTATAAATTCCATAAGGGTAGAACAATGGATCTTCATCGAGGGCAATCTGGCCTAGTACTCCTTCCCAGAACTCTGGTGATGTCTGTAAGACATTTTTAATTGTCACAGTAGGGTGCAGGTAGGGAAGAATCTATTGATGTCTAGTGGGTAGAAGCCAGGGACACTGCTAAATATCCTATGATGCACAGAAAAGTCTCTCCTTCCCTCCACAATAAAAAATTATTCAGCCCAAAGTGTCATGTTACTGGTCTCCAGAAACCCACTGGCTAACACAGGGCCAGGGGCCCAGAAAGTACTCACAAGCAGTGTAACTGAATGAACACATGGCATCCTTTCTTCTCCGGTTTTCTCCTGATTCTTTGAACTACCCATTGTCAAAATTTTTATCTTGTGCTCAGTCTCTTCTAGTAAACCGAACTCTGAAGCTTTAAAGCATCAATTGTTTAAAAGGTATCAAAGGCATTATCAGAGTAATGACTTCTTGTAACCTTTAGCTCCTAAAGACATCAGAATTTGCTGCACTGAGCTTTTCAAAACCTTTAACTCTTGGTAGTAACTTCAAGAATAGCTACAGCTTATTCTATAAAAACAGAGCATAAAAAATAAAAATACATTATAAAACATTTTTCAAAATATTGTTTAGAGGAACAATGATAGATTAGTTTATGAAATGACCTCTAAAAAGTCTGATGTGTCTTCAATCTCAAACTCAAGATTCAAGGAACATTTACTGAACATCCGCCAAGTACACAGCACTATACTAAAATGATACAGAAAATTTTCCACTTTAAATACACCATATACATATGACATCTGTTAAACTAATACTGGCATTATATCTTACCAACCTTTTTAGACACATCTTGTTTGAATTCTTGCACAGGAGACTCATTTCCAACGTGGTGTGCAGTGTTCTCAGTTTCCTATATTAAAAAGAAAAGAAAAACAGATCAAATGATGACTTCTTTAAAATTCTGCTTAAGATGGGTACAAATTAGAAAACACAGCATTAATAAAGCAAAGGCCCATAAAGGGCTTAGATGTTTGTCTGAGGAAGATGCCCAGATATTTTATGCCAAGCGGGAAAATGTGATTTGTATAAGGCTACTAGTCAGCAATTTTTGTATTTCTTTTTTTTTTTTGAGATTTTGTTTATTTGACAGAGAGAGATCACAAGCAGGCAGAGAGGCAGGCAGAGAGAGAGAGAGAGAGGAGGAAGCAGGCTCCCCGTTGAGCAGAGAGCCCGATGCGGGGTTTGATCCCAGGACCCTGAGATCATGACCTGAGCCAAAGGGAGAGGCTTAACCCACTGAGCCACCGGGTGCCCAATTTTCGGATTTCTATGGCAGTAAGTTATTTTCCTATAAATGTGCCATCTTTTTAACATTAAAAACCATACAGGAAGGTAAAAACTACTGAGTACCTCTGTAGCTTAAAAAGATGAAGGATTAAAAAAAAAAAAGATGAAGAATTTAAAGCAAGTCAGAATTCCTATTTTCCCCAGAGTATTGCTCCATAAATATGCATAAATATAAAAGTACATAATGTAAAAAACCACATTCAGAGAATAGTTTTCTTAAAAATGCTACATGCTTTAGATGAAAAGAATCAAGACAACAGAAGTTAAATAAAGTCCCCCAAACAGTAACAGATGAAAATTAAACCCACCAAAAATACATATATATCTACGTATACATTCATATACACATACGTACATATATATATATATTTGGGAGGTTAGACAACGTAGAAATGAATACGGCTTTTCTGCTGGAAAAAAAATTCTGGTAAAATAAGACAATTATACATTTGCAAATGTAAACATAGTATTTGTCTCCATTCTAAAATGTCATTATGTTTACAGAAATATAGCAATTTGAATGCTATTAATGATACTGAAAAAAAAAAAACTTTTCATAATTTTTGGTACACATGACCCAGTCAGAGAAGGTCACGACAACCATTTTTGACAGAGAAGCAACCTAAGGCACAAAACTATGAAGGTAGTATTAGGATATGATCATGAGAGGTGATGTGATAAAATTACTCCAGATCAACATAATGCTGAAGATTTAATGTGTTAGAGAAATTTCTGTAGGATTTCCAATATCTTCAAGCTGAAAAGTTGTTTCATGAAATTCTATATTTCTCATCTCCCTTGTCCACCATAACCCCACAATTACACTGTGGCCAACTGGATGGTTTTTTACCACCTTAGGGTGACAGCTCAAGTGTTACCACATTAGAAAAACCTTCCCTGACCACCTTAAAATATCCTTACCTGCTTAACTTTCTATCACATTATTTATATTTTCCATTTCTTCATTGTACTTATCTCCATCTGAAACGACCCTGTTAACTTGCTTATTTTTTTTGTCTTTTCCCTGCCCCGCTAGAATGTAAGCTCCATGAGAGCAGGGGCTTTGTTCTACCACTCTGTACCCAGTACCTAAAGCAGTGCCAGGAAAAGTAATCATTTGCTAAATGAATGCTGAATAACCCATGGCTCTGGCATTTCTTTAGTAAATACACATACCTTAAATTTATATATCTTAAATGAAATTCTGGTTTTAAACTAAAAGAAAAAGAACTCTAATCAAAACCAATTAGTAAGATAATCTTGACAAGATGAAGGACAGAGAATACTTGAAAGGCTGACGGTCATCAAGTACAGTTAATGCATAGTAGAGAACCACCTTCAACTATCTTACGAATTAACTATTTATACAATTATCCTCCAATAACTGTTCATTAGTAGGAAAATCAGAAGCACTATGCAACATTAATTCCATGGGTATGTTCCCTAAATTAAACTAAGCAAACATACACACTAATAATTCCTGTGCCTCAATTTAATTTGTTTGAATTAAGAACTTACAACCATCACAGATTAACATTGTCACATTGATCAAAACTGCCAAGCAATGGTTAGACTTCTATTTTATCTAGCTTTAACAAAACTCTCCTGGACTTTGAACCTTTGAAAGGTATCAACCTCTATAAGGTAAACTGTGATTAAGTCACAAGTTTAATGGAGTGATATGGCACCTACCAGAGGATCTAATCTCTAAAGAAGTTCACAGAAGGTTTCTTGGTAAAACCTGATTTAGCACATATATAGTCATCTGTGATTCTCTCTCAGGTGTGTCTAAGGTCCAGGTCTTTCCCCTAGCACCTTGATCAGGCTGTGGAGGTAAAGCAATGGAAGCCAAGAGTGTGCCTGCAGACAACCAACACCAGCTAGAACTTCAGACACTCATTTATTACCTAAATGAGGTAATGGAGATGGGCTGCTGCATTACTAAAACACAGGGCCTACCAAAGCCCAGCTTCCCACCATCAGGCCATTGCTTTAACCCATGCCTATCACAACCTCAGAAACAGATTTCCTTAAGAGGTATGGTTGGAGGAGGGGTGGTGTGTGGGTGGTGGCTCAGTTGGTTAAGCACCTGCCTTCAGCTCAGGTCATAATCTCAAGGCCTTGGGACTGAGCCCCGCATCCCGCTCCCTGCTCAGTGGGGAGTCTGCTTCTCCCTCAAACTTTGTCCCTTCCCCCCATCCACCCTCCCACCCCGCTCATGCTCTCTCTCTCAAATAAATAAAACCTTAAAAAAAAAAAGAGGTATGGTAGGATCATTCAATTTCTAGCAATTCACTCCACTGTTTCCCTCCGTCTCTGTTGGATATTAGAAAGCTGCTTGTACCCTCCTCACAGTATTCAGTCCTACAGTTTGAGCTTTTTAATTTTAATAAGCACATCCAAAAAAAGACTAATCATTTTAACAAATAATTTGTACAAAAGTAATCTATACTTGGGGTGCCTGGGTGGCTCAGTCAGTTAAGTGTCTGCTTGGGCTCAGGTCCAGGGATCAAGTCCTACATCTGACTCCCAGCTTAGCAGAGAGCCTGCTTCTCCCTCTCCCTCCACTGCTCCCCCTCCGTGTGCTCTGTCAAATAAATAAAATCTTTTTCTTAAAAGATCTTATTTATTTATTTGACAGACAGAGATCACAAGGAGGCAGAGAGGCAGGCAGCTGGGGAGGGGGGCACGGGGGGGAAGCAGGCTCCCTGCCGAGCAGAGAGCCTGATTCGGGACTTGATCCCAGGACCCTGAGATCATGACCTGAGTTGAAGGCAGAGGCCTTAACTCACTGAGCCACCCAGGTGCCCCAAATAAATAAAATCTTTAAAAAAAAAAGTAATCTGCATTCTAGGAGATTTTCATTATTATCTACTAAAGAACAGTAAGCTAAAAATGTCAGCTATTAAAAAATTCAGGTCACTTCTAGTTCTTACTAGTGAGGAAGGGGAAGCTATTAACAGTGACTAAAGTGAAGTTTTATGTATTTGCTTTTTTAAAGTTTATTTATTGTTTTTATTTTTTGTTAACCTTTACCCCCAATGTGGGGCTCCAACTCATGACTCTCAGATCAAGCCAAGAGTGGCATGCTCTTCCAACTGAAGCAGTTACATGCTCCAAAAGTAAAATTTTAAAAAATGTTTTAGGGGCGCCTGGGTGGCTCAGTCGTTAAGCCTCTGCCTTCGGTTCTGGGTTCGAGCCCCACATTGGGCTCTCTGCTCAGTGGGAAGCCTGCTTCTCCTTCTCCCACTTCCCCTGCTTGTGTCCCTCTCTGGCTGTATCTCTCTCTGTCAGGTAAGTAAAATCTTTGGAAAAAAAAATAAAAAATAAATTAAAAACAAAATAAAAAACGTTTTAGAGACATGACCTCTACTCTTTTGCTAAGAGGAAAAAAGAAAAACAACCAAGAAATACTTCATAAAAAGTGGTCACGTCCATCCATCAATTCCTATCAACACAATTCCTTTGTCCAAGTCTCAAGTCTTGACATTCTTAATGCCTCTTAACAGCTCTCTCTGCACTTGGTCTCTTTCCTCCAAACTATCTCCCACCCTTCTACCACTTAATCTTTTGCTAAATCCCCCAGCCAAAAAACTCTGAAGAGCACAACTGTTAAGACATATAAAAATTGACTTTTAAAATGTTTTGCTACAAAATTTTAAAGCCAAGAGTTTTAAGGATTTTATTTTCTTATCGGAAAGTGGGGGGTAGGGGAGAAAGGGACATGTTGACTCCATACAGAGCTCGGGCTCAATCATGACCTGAACAGAAACCAAATGTTGGAAGCTTAACCGACTGAGCCACCCAGATGTTCCAAAGCCCAAAGTTCTTAAACTGATGTTCGAGGTTCATCAAAATCTGGCCCCACTTTACTTTTCCATCATTTCACAGCTAAAACATTTATATAGGTCACACCAGTTTTTCAATGCTCCCAGCAAATTCTATATGTTTGCATATTAATAAGCTCTTACTATTGCCTAACATACAATGCTTTCCCAATTTTTCTCTATCTGCCTATGCAGTTCTCTCCCAATTTTCAAAGCCAGCCCAAGTTCTACCTCCTCCCTGAAACTTTTCTCTGCTATTCCAGGTACCCATGCTCTCTCCTGTTGTTCTGTCTCCCCCTTCCTCTTCCAAACTGCGTGAAGCACTTAAAGTGTACTCTGTTCTACAAATACCTCATATACATCCCTCTTCTGTGAGACTGTAAAATCATAAAAAATCAGGACTATACCAAATCTTTCTTTGGACTGCTTAATATCAATAGATATGCTGTTATACATGATATGCACTCAATAGTCTGAGTACATTCATACCATAGACTACTGTTTAATAAAAAGGAATAAACTGTTGATACAAGCAACAATTTGGCTCTCAATCCTTTGAGCCAGTCTCAAAAGGTCACACGCTATATAATTGTATTTATAGGATATTCTCAAATGACAAGATTACCAGAATGGAAAATAGCTTAGTGGCTGCCTGGGGTTAGGGATGATGTGAGGGAGGGGGCGGGTGTGACTTTATAAAAGGGCCGCACAAGGGAGATCTTTGTGGTGGTAGTTACACAAATATATATATGAAATAAACTGAAGCAAAACCATACACTCCTGTTGCACCAATGTCAAATTTCTGATTTTGATATGGTACTATAATTAAGATATAACCACTGGGTGAAATGGATGACAGATACACAGGAGTCCTCTGTATTCTGCAGCTTCTTGCAATCTGTAATTATTTCAAAATAAAAAGTAAAAAAGAACACCATCCAACTTTTCTTTTTACTAAATATGTATATTTTCTATCTAATTTTATTCAAGTTAAGCACAATCTATAATTACTGAGATAAAGTAAATTTCACAAACCTATTTCTTATAACCTATAAATATCTTAGAGCTAAGTAGCTTTTAAAACCTATAGGCATAAACAGCAATTGTCTCTGGGTGTGGGGACTGGGAAGTGGAGGATGTAGAATGGGAGGGAAGCTACATTTTCAACCATCTACTTTTGTACTGAGCAGATTTTAACCATGTCATGAATTATTTTTAAAAACTGTTTTCTTCAAAGAGAGTAAATATGAGAACTTTTATAAAAAAAATATAGGGAATGAAGAACAACCTTAAACACTCAGTTTAAGAAAAAGAATATTACCATTAGCTTTCAACCTCTTGCATATCCTTCTTCATTTTCATTACATTCTTTCACCCTCAGAGATGCCGGATACCTTGAATTTTGTGTTTATCATTGCTTGCTGTTCTTTACAGTTTTACCATGTTTCTATCGCTAAACATTACATTCTATTGCTAAACATTACATTACATTCTACATTCTTTCACGTGTTTTTGAACTTAATATAAATGGAATCTTATTGTATGTATTTTACTGTGACTTGTTCTTCCCCCACTCAACACGATGATGCTGAAATTCATCTATGCCACTGTGTATTACCAATTCATTCATATCTGTTGCTGTAGAATATATTACATGAACATATCACAATTTATCAAAGAGATCAGTATCCAATGTGTATAAACAGAAGGTAGGGACACTGGTACTAAAAAAAAATAGCATGTTTGAAATTATACATACATTTTACACAGACATACTCAAACAAACACATACAGTATATACTCTGCTTGATGGAAATAGTTCTGTTTGGTGATATTCTTGGACTTAAAATGGCTCTTACCTGCATAACATCTCAATATCAAACTCCTTTGCTTGGAAATAAAGTTGGGATTGATTTTTATATAGAGTGATGATACCAATGTATGTGCCCACAAGAAGTATACAAATGTTTTGGTTATTCCACATTTCTGTCACGCAAGTATCACTTTTTCAATTAACATACACACGTATTTTTGTATAGCATAATATTCGTTATTTCTAGAGTACCTAATCATGCCTAATAAGACACAGAGACAATATTATTTACCAAAAAATAAGTAACAGCAAAAGCAAGAAAATGAAGATTTACATAAAATAGAAAAATGAATGAGAGGTGTATACAACTCGTAGAAATATAACTCAGAAAACACAACCTACCTTTAATGTTGAAATTCCAGCCTTTCCTGGAGACCTGTACAGAAATAAAAGGAAGGAGGTGAATGGTGGAAGCAAGAAGGGAAATACTTCTACACATTTATTAAAGAGAAGCCCACAT
>RCUC01114452.1:0-143412 GCA_003697995.1 Taxidea taxus jeffersonii | reverse complement strand
CCCCCCCCCCACTATCCCATGGACTCCCTTAACAAGCTATGCATCTCTTCCATCATGGCTATATCATATTGCATGTTCCTGTGGATATATGCAAGCCACTGCAGACAACCTGCAAGCACACACAGACACCCAACTTGACTTTATGAGTTTGGGAGAAGGTATGCAAATTTAAACATTTCAGGGTACCACCCTAGGAAAAACAAATGGAAGAATCTCAGCATTTGGCTGGCTTTGCAGAAATCAAGAGAAGGCATATAATTTTAAGAATTCCAATTCACCCCAAGAGGTGTCAAATAGACACAGCCATAGAAAATGTTGAAGAGAGCCTCAGAATTACTAATCAGGCTGAGTAGTAAAGGTATTTCTCACCCAAAGCCAGTTAGTTAATAAAGACTAAAGGAGGTCACTACTTCTTCAAATGTGAATACAGCAACACAAGACTTCATGGAACACACACACATACAAAACAAAGAAACATGACACCACCAAAGTGGTGATCTTGTGTTGTTAGAACATGACACAATTTTCCAGTAACCTACTCGAAGATAGGGAGATCTATGAATTACATTATAAAGAAATAAAAATAATTGGTTTAAGGAAGATCAGCAAACAACAAGATAACATAGACAACACAACATAATCAGAAAAAATACATAAACAAAATGAGAAGTTTAATAAAAAGAAAGAAATCATAAAAACCAATGAGAGAGAAATTTTGTGGCTGAAAATTTTTTTAAATGAAATAAAAAATGCAACAGAGAGTGTCAGCAGACAAAAGAATCATGAATACAAAGATGAATCATTTAAAAGATTCTAGTCAGAAAGAAAAAACAATGAAAATGGATGAAGAAAGTCTATGGGATTTATAGGACACCATCAAAAAAACCCACTAATGTATGTGTTATGAGAGTCTCAGAAGGAAGAGAAGGGAGCAGAATGCTTATTTAAAGAAATAATGGATGAAAACTCCCCAAATTTTGGGAGCCTTATACATCCAGGTACATGAGAGTAAAAGATCCTCAAACAGGTTTAAACCAAAGAGGAAATCACCAAGGACACATAATAATCAAACTACCAGAAATCAAAGACAAAAAATTATTAAGCAGCAAAATGAAAGTGACTCATAATATACCAGGAAACCCCTATAAGACTATAAGCAGATTTCTCAGCAGAAACCTTGAAGACCAGGAGAGAGTGGGATATTCAAAGTGCTAAAAGAAAAAAAAAGTTGCCAACCAAGAATAACTCGCTTGGCAAATCCATCTCTTAGAAATGAAGGAGCTAAAACTCTCTCAAAAAAGCTGAGGAAGTTCATCACCATTAGACTTACCTCACAAGAAATGCTACAGGGAATTCTCCAAGTTGAAACAAAAGGATGCTAATTACTAATATGAACACATATTAAAGTATAGAACTCACTGGTAAAGGAAGGCAAGGGGCATTTGGGTGGCTCAGTAGGTTGAATCTATCTTTGGCTCAAGTCATGATCTCATGGGTCCTGGAATCTAGCCCTGTGTTGGGCTCCCTGCTCGTGGGAAGTCTCCTTCTCCTTCTCCCTCTGCCCCTCCTCACCTTTCATGCTCTCTCTTGCATGTCCTTTCCCTCTCTCTCAAATAAACAAATAAAGTATTTAGAAAAAAAATAAAGGGAAATACAGATATACCTTGGAGATATCGAGGGTTCAGTTTCAGACCACCACCATAAAATGAATATTGCAATAAAATAATCCAAATGAATTTTTTGGTTTCCCAGTTCATATAAAAGTTATGCTTACACTATACTGTAGTATATTGAGTGTGTAATGCCATTATATAAAAAGGCAATGTACATACCTTAATTTTAAAAAACTTTATTGAAAAAAAATGTTAACCATCATCTGAGCTTTCAGTGAACTATAATCACTGACCACAGATCAAAATAACAAACTAATAATAGTGAAAAGTTTTGAAATATTATGAGAATTACCAAGATGTGACCCAAGGATACAAAGTGACAAAATGCTGTTGGAAAGGATAGTGCTCACAGACTTGCTTAACACAAGTTTCCCGCAAACCTTCAATTCATAAAAAATGCAATATCTGCAAAGTGCAATAAGAAAATGTATGTCTAAAAAAAAAAGAAGAAAGAAAATGTATGTCTTAATATAGTCAAATTTAGAACACTCTAAACCAGAATGACGATGAGTTAATCACTTTCAACTCTGGTATAAAAGTTAAAAGACAAAAGTATTAAAAATAACTATAGCCAAATAATTTGTTAATGGATACACAATATATAACTTAGTAAATTGTGGCATTAAAAATGAAATATTAGGGAGTAGAAAAAGTATAGAGCTTTTCTTTGCAATTGATTTTGAGTTGCTATCACCTTAAAATACACTATGATAACTAATTTATGTTTTAGGTAAGCCTCATGGAAACCACAAGGCAAAAGTTTATAGTAAACACACAAAAAATAAAGGAATCAAAAGAGTACCACACCAAGGATAACCATCAAATCAAAAAGAAAAATAGCAATTGAAGAAAAAAGGAACTACAAAAGCTGCCAGGAAACAATGATGAAATGGCAACAGTAACCTTTACCCATCAAAAAGTACTTTAAATATAAATGGGTTAAATCCTCCAAACAAAAGACATACAGTGACTGAATGGATAAAAAAACAAGACCCAGCTTCATGCTGTCACATGAAATTCACTTCAGCTTTAAAGATACATGTAGGTTGAAAGTTAAAAAGTGGAAAAATATATTCCATACAAATGGAAAACAAAAAGAGATCAGATGTAGCCATATTTAAATGATACAGAATAAACCTTAAGCCAAAAATTGTCACAAGAGATGAAGATAAAAAGGTGAATTCATCAAGAGGATACAACAATTGTAAATATATATGCACCCAACATCAGAGTACCTAATTATAAAAATATTAATAGATATGCAGGAATAGACAATACAATAATAATAGGAGACTTTAGTACCCTATTTTCAATAAAGTATAGGTCATCCAGATAAAAATTGATAAGGAAACATTGGACTTAAACTATATTTCAAATGGGCCTAATAGAATAATCCATTCAATAGCAACAGCATACACATCCTTCTCAGGTGCACAGGATAATCTCCAGGATAAATCATATATAAGGTCACAAAACAAATCTTAACATTTAGGAAAATTGAAATCAGTATCTTTTCTGACACAAACAATAGGAAACTAGAAATAAATAACAGGAAAAAAAACTGGAAAATTCACAAATATGTGAAAATTGACCACACTGCTGTTCAGTAAGTCAAAGAAGAGATCAAAAGGGAAATAAAAGAAAAAATCTTGAGACTAATGAAACACAATACAACAGAACACTGGGGACACAGTAAAAGCATTCATCAGAGGGAAATTTACAGTAATAAGCACCTACATTAAAAAAGAAAAATGATCTCTAAACAGCCTAATTTCACACCTCAAGGAACTAGAAAAAGAAGAACAAACTAAACTCAAAGTTAGCGGAAAGAAGGAAATAACAGGGATCAGAGCAGAGAAAAATGAGATAGGAACTAGAAAACAAAAGACTAATGAAACTAATAGTTGATTTTTTTTTTTTACCAATTAGAAACTCTTCCTTGTTCAGAAAAGAAGCTTTACTAATTTGTAAATTGGAACATACATAGACTTTCCTTTCAAAGCTTTTCCAATCCCCCTGGGTACTTTCAATGACTCATAATCTAATTACAAATCACAAGCAAGCAATAAGGAAAGAGCATTCCCTTGTGTCTATCTGCTCTTAACTGACACAAAATCATTGCAAATTTCACAGGGACACATGTTCCGACTACGAATAGAGTGGGTAATATCCCACCTAAGTAACTCAGATACAAAGAACTGTAGGACAAGGTATTCTCCTCTAACTACAAGTTAGCAGCCAACCCCTTGTGGGAAAATAATCAACACAAAACAAAAATGTAAGCCAAAGAATTCTTAAGAAATATAAACTCTATAAGCAGAGGCATGCCGAGTTGACCATTGATGTCTCTCAGATTCACCAGTCATCCTAAGAATGTATTCCAACTTCAACCTATAAAGCCCTTAGATGTGGATGGAGGTGGAAGCATTGAGGATGAGTGAGAACCCAGTAAAGTGAGTGAACGTTAGTGTATGGACAGAAAGGTATTAAGATACTCAGGCGAGTGTGTTAAGGTACGCAGCAGTAACAAAGGCCAAAAAGGAGGAAAGGTTTTAGGAATGAGAAGATTGAGATCTTGAGAATATAGTTTTTGGTTTTGCTTTTCTTTCTTTTCTTAATGGGAAAAAGTTAAACAGCTGCGAAAACTTAGGGGACAAGAGGTCGTGTCTCAAACACCAAGAAAAGCCACAAGGAGAGGGGTACAGCTGCTCACAGGAAGGCTTACGGTTTGTTAGCCTTTGGAGCCCAGGAAGAACGAAGGGTCAGAAAACAAATGACACTAGAAAGTAGATGAGGGAAGTGCCAAAATTCTCAAGAGAGAGCCTAAACGGTTGGTCACAGGATCTTCAGAGAGGGCAGAGTCCCCCCAAAATCCGGTCATTTGGGGACCCAGAAACACTAAGTCCCAACCTTTTCCTGACTTTGTTAGGCTCAAAGCGCCCCTCACCGAAACAGAATTGGAAAAGTGTAAAAAATGTGCAGGAGCCACCAACCCAGGAAATGTTCCAGCTCTAGAAGAAGCCGCCCCAAAAGCAGCCAGTACACATGCAAATGCTCAGACCTCAGCGCACAGGGACCCGAGCTCGCTGGCCACTGTAGTAAGAGAAAAGCCAATAGTTGTTTTTTTTTTTTAACATTTTAATTTATTTATCTGACAGACAGAGATCACAAGTAGGCAGAGAGGCAGGCAGAGAGAGAGGAAGGGAAGCATGCTCCCTGCTGAGCAGAGAGCCTGATGTGGGGCTTGATCCCAGGACCCTGGGATCATGACCTGAGCCGAAGGCAGAGGCTTTAACCCACTGAGCCACCCAGGTGCCCCCCAGTAGTTGATTTTTTAAAAAGACAAATGAACTTGACAAATCTTCAGCTAGCTTAAGAAAAAAGAGAAAGGATTCAAATAAATAAAATCAGTTTATGCTAGGTGAAATAAGTAAAGCAGAGAAAGACAATTTTCACTTGGTTTCATTGACATGTGGAACATAAGGAATAGCATAGAGAACATTAGGAGAAGGAAGGGAAAAAAATGAAGGGGTGGAAATCAGAGGGGCAGATGAACCATGAGGGACTAGGAAACAAACTGAGGGTTTCAGAGGGGAGGGGGGATGGGAGGATGTGTTAGCCTGGTGATGGGTATTAAGGAAGGCATGTATTGCATGGAGCACTGAGTGTTATACACAATGAATCATGGAATACTACATCAAAAACTAATGATGTACTGTATGTGACTTACATAACATAGTAAAATTAAAATAAAAAATAAAATCAGAAATGAAAGTGGGGACATTACTATTGATACCAAAGAAATATGAAGGATCATAAAAGACTAATATAAATAATTATATACCAAAAAACTGGGTAACCTAGAAGAAATGGATAAATTCCTAGAAACATACAACCTATCAAGAATCATAAAGAAAAAGAAAATATGAAAGAACAGGCTAATAATAAGTTAGAAGACTAAAGTAATAATCAAAAACCTCCAAACAAAGAAAAGCCTAGGTCTAGATAACTTCATGAGTGGAATCTACATAAAATTTAAAGAATTAATATCAGTTCTTCTCAAACTCCTCCAAAAAGCTGAAGAGGAGAGAACACTTCAAACTCATTTTATGAGGCCAGCATTACCCTGATAACAAAGCCAGACAAAGGCACTACAAAAAAAAAAATTACAGACCAACATATCTGAAGAATAAAGAAATCCTCAAAAGATACTAGCCAACTGAATTCACCAGCACATTACAAAGATCATACAACATGATCAAGTGGGAGTTATCTCTGAGATGCAAGAAACATACAAATCAATCAATGTGACATACCACATTAATGGAAGGAAGGAAAAAACTTATATAATCATCTCAATAGATGCAGAATAAGTGTTTGACAAAACTCAACATCTGTTTATGATAAAAACTCTCAATACATTTTAAGATATAGAAGGAATGTAGCTCCACATAATAAAGGCTGTATATGATTCGTTCACAGGTAATATTATTCTCAATGGTGAAAAGCTGAAAGTTTTCCTCTCGATCAGGAACAAGACAATGATAACCACTCTCACCTTCACTATTCAAAATAAGACTAGAAATCCTAGCCAGAATGGTTAGGCAAGAAAAAGAAATAGAAGGCATCCAAATCAGAAAGGAATAATGAGATTGTCTCTGTTCATGGTTGTATGATCTTCTATATATATTTAAAAAAAAAAAAAAACCTAAAGACTCCACATAAAAACTGTTAGAACTGATAAATTAAGTAAAGTTACAGGACACAAAATCAACATCCTAAGATCAGTTGTATTTCTACACACTAACAATAAATTATCCACCCCCAAAAAAGAAATTAAGAATCCCATTTACAATATCATAAAAAAGATAAAATACTAAGAAAAAATTTAACTAAGGAAGTAAAGATCTTCACACTGAAACTCTAACACATGGATGAAAGAAAATGAAGGAGATACAAGTAAATGGAAAGATATCTGTGTATGTGAATTGGAAGAATTATTATTGTTAAAATATCCATATTATACAAGTGATATACAAATTTAATGCAATCCCTATAAAATCCAAATGGCATTTCTTACAGAAACAGAAAAAGCAATCTTAAAATTTGTATGGAACCACAAAAGACCCCAAATAGCCAAAGCAATAATGAGAAATGATAAAGTGGATGTTCTTCTGGATATATCACTCTTCCCTATGGTAAACCATGGCAATCAAAACAGTATGGTACTGGCAAATGAAACAATAGAGATTGTAGAAGTAAAAGCATGCATATATGTTCAACTAATTCTTCAACAAAAGAACCAAGAATACACGATGGGGAAAGGATAATCTCTTCAGAAAATGGTGGTGGGAAACTGCATACCTACATGCAAAAGAATGAAACTAAATCCTTATTTTACACCATTTACAAAAATCAACTCAAAATGGATTAAAGACTTAAATCTATGACCTGAAACTTTAAGATTCCTAGAAGAATACATGGGGGCTGGGGGAACTTGGATGGCTCAGGTGCTTGGGTGTCAGACTCTTGATTTCGGCTCATGTCTTGATCTCAGTTGTCATTGGATTAAATCCCACCTCCAGCTACAAGCTCAGCAAGGAGTGTTCCTGAGAGTCTCTCCCTCTCTCTCTCCCTCTCCGTATGCCCCTCCCCTTGCTTGTGCTCTCTCTCTCAAAGAAAAAAATAAATCTTGAAGAGTGCAGATTTATTAAAAAGGCTCCCTTGACATTAATCTTGGCAACAATTTTTTTGATATGACACCAAAAACAGGCAGCAAAAGCAAAAGTAAACAAATGAGACCACATAAAATTAAAAGTTTCTGCATAACAAAGGAAATAATCATCAGAGTGAAGAGATGACCAATGGAATGGGAGACAATATTTGGAAACCATTTATCTGATAAGGAGTTAATATCCAAAGTATATTTACAACTCATACAACCAGAAACCCAAATAACCTGATTCAAAAATGAGCAGAGAACCTGCATAGCCATTTTTCCAAAGCCATACAAATGCCCAATGGGTATATGAAAAATGCTCAACATAACTAATCATCAAGAAAATGCAAAAGAACATTGAAATATCACTTCATGATATAACCCACTTGGGCTGGGTTCTTTCTGTTTTGGAAGATTATTAATTATGGATTCTATTTCTTTAATAGATATAAGCCTATACAGATTTTCTTTGAGTGAGTTTTGTCAAATTATGTCCTTCAAGAAATTGGTCTATTTCATCTAGACCAGTAATATTTGTTGTTTATGATATTTCTTTGTTATCCTTTAAAGTGCACAGGATCTGCAATAATATTCCCTCTTTCATTTCTGACATGGGTAGTTTTTGTCCTTTTTTGCTTAAACTGGCTAGAGGCTAGTTGATTTTTTATCTTTTCAAAGAAGCACCTTTGTGTTTCACCAATTTTTTTCTATTATATCTTGTTTACAATTTCATTGATTTTTGTTCTGAATTATTATTATTTTCCTTCTGCTTACTTTGGATTTAATTTGCTCTTCTTTTTCTAGTTTCCTAAGGTGGAGACTTAGATTTTTAATTTTGAAGCTTTCTTCTTACATATGCATTCATTGCTATAAATTTCTTCTAGGTGTTGATGTTGCTGCATCCACACATCTTGATAAGTTGTGCTTTCATTTTCATTTAGTTCAAAATATTTTCAAATTTCTCTTGATATTTTTTTCTTTAACCCATTTATTATTAAGAAGTGTGTTTAATCTTCATGTACCTTAGGATTTTCCAGTTATCTTTCTGTTATTGATTTCTAGTTTGACTCAATTGTGTTCTCAGAGCTTACATTGTATGATTTCTATTCTTTTAAATTTGTTGGACACCTGGGTGGCTCAGTTGGTTAAGTGTCTGCCTTTGGCTCCTGCATGAAGTTCCCTGCTCAGTGGGGAGTCTGCTTCTCCCTCTATGCCTCCCCCTGCTCATGATATCTTTCTCTCTCTCTCTCTCAGTTAAATAAATAAAATCTATAAATAAATAAATAAATAAATTTGTTAAGTTGTATTTTCAGGTTCAGAAAGTGGTTCTCTTGGTGAATATGCATTCTTAGTTTTTAAAGAAACTTCCAAATTGTGAGCATGGCTGTACTATTTTACATTCCCACAATAGTGTATGAGTGATGTAGGTTCTCTACATTCTCATCATCATTTGGTCTTGTCACAATTTTAAAATTTTAGTCATTCTGATATGTATGTAGTGATCTCAGTATGGTTAATTGCATTTCCCTATTGGTGAATAATGTCAAACATTTTTCCATGTAATACTTTGTTATTTGCATATCTTCCTTGGCAAAAGGTCTCTTCATATCTTCTGCCCATACCCTAATTTGATTGCTTGCTTTTTATTGTTTAGTTTTGAGAGTTCTTTAAAGAAGTCCTTTGTTAGAAATGTGGTTTCAGATATTTTCTCCCACTCTGTAGTTTGAATTTTCATCCTATGAGGGTCTTTTTTGGAGCAAATTTTTAAATTCTAAATAGGTCTAATTTATTAATGTTTCCTTTTTATGAGACATGCTTTTGGGATCAACTTTAAAAACTCTTTTTCTGGGGCGGCTGGGTGGCTCAGTGTGTTAAAGCCTCTGCCTTCGGCTCTGGTCATGATCCCAGGGTTCTGGGATTGAGCCCTGCATCAGGCTCTCTGCTCCTCAGGGAGTCTGCTTCCCCCACCCTCTCTCTGTCTGCCTCTCTGCCTACTTCTGATCTCTGTCAAATAAATAAATAAATAAAAATCTTAAAAAAACAAACAAACAAACAAACAAAAAAACTCTTTTTCTTAACCTGGTTCCAAAGATTTTGTCCTATTACATTTTCCTAAAAGTTCAATAGTTTCACATTTTATGTTTAAATTCTTGATCAGCTCTGAGTTAAATTTTGTGTAAGATGTGAGGTTCATGTTGAGGTTCATTTTATTTTGCCTGTGGATGTCCAATTGATCTAGCACTGCTTATTGAAAAGTCAATCTGTCCTCCATTGAATTTCTTTTGTATCTTTGTCAAAATTTAGCTGGAGATATTGTGAGGATCTATTTATGAGTTCACTATTCTATCCCATTAATCTATGTTTCTATCCCTCCTAAAATAAAATAGTCTTGATTACATATGTCTTGATAACAAGACATATAGTCTTGATAACTTGATAACATAGTTTTTATTACAACAAGTATATAAAAAGTCTTGTAATCAGGTAGACTGATCCCTTCCACTTTATTATTTTTCTTTTTCAAAATTGTTTTAGCTATCTTAGTACCTTGGCCTTCCCATATAAATTTTAGAATAATATTGTCTATACCTACAAAACCTTTGCTGGGATTTTGACAGTTATTACATAAACTGGTATATCAATTTGGGGAGGAGAAATGACATCTTAAGTCTTAGAATGAACACATATCTCTGTTTATTTTATTTCATATTTTTAAAAAGATTTATTTATTTAATTTAGAGAAAGCAAGTGGGGAGAGGGAGAGAGGGAAGGAAGGAGAGAGGGAGAGATTCTTCAGCAGACTCCCCACTGAGTGCAGACCCTCAAGTGTGAGTTGCTCAAATGACTGAGCCACCCAGGTGCTCCTCTCTGTTTATTTATGTTTTTAAGATTTTTTTTTGTTTGTTTTAGAAATATAGAGAGCATGAGCAGGGGGAGGGGCAGTGGGAGAGGGAGGGAATCTTCAGAAAACTCTGTGTCTAGCATGGAGCCTTATGTAGGGCTCAATCCTAAGACACTGAGATGACTTTAGCCAAAACCAAGAGTTGGATGCTTAACTGACTGAGCCATCCAGGCACACTCTGTTTATTTTAGATCTTTGCTTTTTTTAGTACTGCATAGTTTTCAGCATACAAATCTAATACATATTTTGTTAGAGTTACACTTAAGCATTTCATTTTTTGAGCTATTATAAGTCACACTGTATTTTTAAACTTTGCTTGTTGGTAGTATTTAGAAAATTTTTTTTTAAATTTTTGAGTATATAGCAATACAAGCCTTTCTCAAGAAACAAGAAAGTTCTCAAGTACACAACCAAATCTTACACCTACAGGAGCTGCAGGAAGAACAGCAAAGAAAGCCTAAAGCCAGCAGGAGAAGAGAAATAATAATCAGAGCAGAAATCAATGAAATAGAAACCAAAAAAACAATAGAACAAATCAATGAAACTAGGAGATGGTTCTTTGAAAGAATTAGTAAGATTGATAAATCCCTGGCCAGACTTATCAAAAAGAAAATCGAAAGGACCCAAATAAATAAAGTCATGAATGAAAGAGGAGAAATCACAACCAACACCAAAGAAATACAAACAATTATAAGAACATATGAGCAACAACACGCCAGCAAATTTGACAATCTGGAAGAAATGGATGTATTCCTAGAGACCTATAAACTACCCAAACTGAAACTGGAAGAAATAGAAAACCTGAACAGACCCATAATCAGTAAGGAGATTGAAGCTGTCATCAAAAATCTCCCAACAAACAAGAGCCCAGGGTCAGATGGCTTGCCAGGGGAATTCTACCACACATTTATTTTTTTTAAGATTTCATTTATTTATTTGACAGAGACAGAGATCACAAACAGGCAGAGAGGCAGGCAGAAAGAGAGTGAGAAGCAGACTCCCTGCTGAGCCGGGAGCCCGATGCGGGACTTGATCCCAGGACTCCAGGATCATGACCTGAGCCGAAGGCAGTGGCTTAACCCACTGAGTCACCCAGGCGCCCTCTACCACACATTTAAAGAAGAATTAATACCTATTATCCTGAAACTGTTCCAAAAAATAGAAATGGAAGGAAAACTTCCAAATTCATTTTAGGAGGCCAGCATTACCTTGATCCCAAACCAGACAAAGACCCCATCAAAAAAAGAGAATTACAGACCAATATCCTTGATAAACACAGATGTGAAAATTCTCACCAAAATACTAGCCAATAGGATCCAACAGTACATTAAAAGGATTATTCACCACGACCAAGTGGAATTTATTCCAGGGCTGTAAGGTTGGTTCAACATCTGCACATCAATCAATGTGATACACTACATTAATAAAAGACAGAACAAGAACCATATGATACTCTCAATAGATGCTGAAAAAGCATTTGACAAAATAGAGCAACATTTCTTAATCAAAACTCTTCACAGTGTAGGGATAGAGGGATCTACCTCAATATCATCAAAGCCACCTATGAAAAACCCACAGTGAGTATCATTCTGAATGGGGAAAGACTGAGAGCTTTTCCCCTTACATCAGGAACACGACAGGCTGTCCACTCTCACCACTGCTATTCAACATAGTCCTAGCTTCAGCAATCAGACAACAAAAAGAAATTAAAGGCATCCAAATCGGCAAAGAAGTCAAACACTTATTCTTTGAAGATGATAAGATACTTCATGTGAAAAACCCAAAGGACTCCACTCCAAACCTGCTAGAACTTGTACAGGAATTCGGTAAAGTGTCAGGATATGAAATCAATGCACAGAAATTGTTGCATTTCTATACACCAACAGCAAGACAGAAGAAAGAGAAATTAAGGAGTCAATCCCATTTACAATTGCACCCAAAACCATAAGAGACCTAGGAATAAACCTAACCAAAGAGGCAAAGAATCTGTACTCAGAAAACTATAAAGTGCTCATGAAAGAGATTGAGGAAGACACAAAGAAATGGAAAAATGTTCCATGCTCATGGGTTGGAAGAACAAATATTGTGAAAATGTCTATGCTACCTAAAGCAATCTACACATTTAATGCAATCCCTAACAAAATACCATCCATTTTTTTCAAAGAAATGGAACAAATTTCCTAAAATGTATATGGAACCAGAAAAGACCCTGAATAGCCAGAGGAATGTTGAAAAAGAAAGCTGAAGGTGGTGGCATCACAATTCCAGACTTCAAGCTCTATTACAAAGCTGTCATCATCAAGACAGTATGTACTGGCACAAAAACAGACCCCTAGATGAATAGAACAGAAAAGAGAGCCCAGAAATAGACCCTCAACTCTATGGTCAACTAATCTTCAACAAATGGTGTTGGGAAAATTGGACAGCCACATGCAGAAGAGTGAAACTAGACCATTTCCTTACACCACACACAAAAACAGGCTCAAAATGGATGAAGGACCTCAATGTGAGAAAAGAATCCATCAAAATCCTTGAGGAGAACACAGGCGGCAACCTCTTTGACCTCAGCCGCAGCAAAATCTTCCTAGGAATATCGCCAAAGGCAAGGGAAGCAAGGGAAAAAATGAACTATTGGGACTTCATCAAGATCAAAAGCTTTTGCACAGCAAAGGAAACAGTCAACAAAACCAAAAGACAACTGACAGAATGGGAGAAGATATTTGCAATTGGCATATCAGATAAAAGGCTAGTATCCAAAATCTACAAAGAGCTTAGCAAACTCAACACCCAAAGAACAAATAATCCAATCAAGAAATGGGCAAAGGACATGAACAGACATTTCTGCAAAAAAGATATCCAGATGGCCAACAGACACATGAAAAAGTGCTCCACATCAGTAGGCATCAGGGAAATACAAATCAAAACGACAATGAGATACCATCTCACACCAGTCAGAATGGCTAAAATTAACAAGTCAGGAAATGACAGATGCTGGCGAGGATGCAGAGAAAGGGGAACCCTTGTACACTGTTGGTGTACAAGGTGAACTGAATTAGGCAATTATTTCAAAAAATTACTGAAAACTTAGATGATCAACTATAATAAAATATAGTTACTTAGTCCTTTCACTAATGATCACTATGAGTTTGCAAAGTTTCTTACTTGTATTAAGGTATCTTCTAAAGAATCTATAAGTTTACAAAGATAAATTCAAAGTATAATAAGAACAAAATTTCAAAAGCTTTAATGAACTATGAATAAAGAATGGATTATTAAAAAGAACACTTAAACAACACTTATTTAGAACTCTTTTCTTTCATTTATATACACATACTAACCAAACCAGGAGATCTGAGAGAAAGCAGCTTTTTGTTGTTGGGTGTTTGTTTGTTTGTTTGTTTGTTTTTTACCAATTCCCTATTGAACCATTACTCTTGCTGATCTTTGGATGCAACCTGAGATTTTAAGTTTCTTCTTCATCCTTCATACCGCTTTAACGATATTGCTATGGCAGTGACATAATAATCTCACAGTATGTCTAGTTCTTAGAAAGAAGTGTTGTCTTAACTAAGGAGAAATTGAATGTTTTGGATTGACACAATGTTCTCTTATAATAGTTGCCAAATAGGATCAAGTGCTTGCTATAATATTTTTATTTCCTTTCCCCACTCCTCCTTTTTCCAAGATTCTCTTCCCTGTCATTGATTTACTCTTGTTTTTCTAGTACTGCTTCCAGTGAAAAGCTTCAAGCCATATACATGCAGGTCCATCACAAGCCACTAAGATGTGAAAACATTCCTACTATTTTTTCTATTGAATTAAGAGTGTTATATCATCTAAAACAAATAAAGTATTTTTATGGAGTAATGTGATTTTTACTGATGCAGTCATTTAGAGCACACAGGTATGAAAATTCTAATTTAGTATAAATAGTAGCAAAAAAAAAACAAGAAAAGAGAGAAGGGTTACAAATATGCATAAATGAGAGAAATAAGACAATAAAAAAACCTACAGAAAAATTTAAAAACTAACATTATTCAATGGATGTTTTGAAGATAAAAGGGAAGAGGGAGATGTTAAGAACACAACAAATCAGAGAAAATGGAGTTTGTTTACTCTGGCCAGTAATGAAAATATAAAAAATATATCTTCCATAAGCTTTTAAGTTACATATGATATAACTGGGTTAAAAATATTAACATCTTGGACGCCTGGGTGGCTCAGTTGGTTAAGCAGCTGCCTTCAGCTCAGGTCATGATCCCAGCGTCCTGGGATCGAGTCCCACATCAGGCTCCTTGCTTGGCAGGGAGCCTGCTTCTCCCTCTGCCTCTACCTGCCTCTCTGTCTGCCTCTCTGTCTGCCTGTGCTCGCTCTCTCTCTCTCTCTCAAATAAATAAATAAAATCTTTAAAAAAAATATTAACATCTCTAGAGCAAATCTCATTTCCATCAATAAGACTGTCAACAATACTTAAAACAACCTTCAGTAAAGTCAGAATCAGTAGAACTAATCCTTCATTTGTACACAGTACATTTGTATGTACAATCATTTCAAATTTTAGATCCCCAAATATCTCCAATATTTATTTAAAAAGATTCACTATATTAAAACAAGTTAAAAAATATCTAATGTGCTACTATTAGGTGAGACTGAGCTAGAGAATAGAAAGCAAATTATCTCTCAGTAACACAGGTAATAGTGATGTTAAGTTAACATACATGATAATAAGTGATATAATTTCAACATACATGATAATAAGCGATATAACTCACTAACACAAGAGTATAATGTGGATAGCTATGATATGGGGATAACAAAAAAAGAGAAAGTCATATTTGAAAGTTAATTCCCAGTGGCCCTAACCAAAATAAGGTTATGCTTACTGTCCTGTCTAAATTTCTTATCAGGTAAGACAATGGAACAAAATCTTGTTGCAAAATCCTTATTACATTTCCAATTGGGAAGAGTAAATTTTCAAAAATAAAATATATAACCCTGCCAAAACTTTTCAGTGTTCCCATACTGCCAATTTCACCTTCCTTGGAAGAAAGACAAGCTCTATTTTTTTCCCACAGAGAAGTATTAATTGTAAGGCATAATTCACCAGTCCACAAAGGAATATAATAGTTAACTATACTCTTCCTGTGAGCATTCAATTAACTGTATGCTTATAAATGGCATTTCCTCTGAATGTGTACTGAAACTCACCTTATAAAACCCACAGCAGTAGAGCATGTCTTGTTGCTGAGGGACTATGATACTATTTCATAATGTTAAAACAGGAATATTATAGTTTAAATTGTTCCTATGCCTAACCATCATCACACAATTTAAACACTAAAATGGATAAATATTCTAACCTCTAACTATATTATGTAATGTTGGGATAATGCATGATTTTGTATTTTTTAATGACTAAAGATTTTTTAAAGTGATATAAGTATTAATATAGCATCATCATGTTTGTTGCATGAGTTCTTACATCATGCTAGGCAGTATTCTAAGTAGTTTATAGGAATTAACTCATTTATTCCTTATAACAACCTTATTGTTTAGGTATTATTTCCCTAGTTTTGTAGAAAAGTAAAAGAAAAGTTAAGTAACTTGCTCTAAGTCATGGAGCCAATAAAGAGGCAGAGTAGTAGAATTTGATATCCAACTGATCTCATTGCAGAGTTCACATTCTTACCCACCACAATGTATTACACTAAGAAAACATTTTAAAAATCTTACTATATTTAGTTACCTGGGATTTGATGTTTTTTAAAGTAATGCAATTCATAGTTCTTTAAGAACACACTTAGTCTTATTCATAGAGCATATGTGTTGAAAGTACTTCTATCCTTTGATAAAACTGTATTTATAACCAAATTGTTTACATTACTATTATAACTTTGATTCTCCTTGGTTTAGGGATATACGTCAGGCGTTTACATTGAGTTGGAAATCCGATCCTTATTTTACAAGGCTAATCTTTGGGTCATGCCTTTGTCTCCAGTATATTTAATCCTGATTAGGCTTCAGTGAGCAGATTAAAAAACACACAGAGATAAGACAGAATTGCTTTAACAATGCAAGTTTTTAAAGTGTAATTTCATTGCAATATGGAAGTATAACATGTCTAATTTTTCTATGCTGCCATATTAAATGGCTTTTTAGTTTTGGCTTCAATACTTATGGTTTAATGCCAAATTTACTGAAGAGCTATATCTAGAAATAGTTCATCTTTAATAGTATATCATATTTTATACTTTTTATTAAAAGAGGGAAGAGGCCTTATTAATCATATTTCTCTGCAACATAGCAATACCTTATGTTATGATGAAGACATATGAAATATCATTATACATAAGTAGCTCCATATTACATTTCAAGAATGAGTGTATAAAAACTTACCCTTGATTCAGCAATGTTTCCAGGATCACTTTTTTCAGCACCAATTAAAGGACATGGGAATAGAGACTGATTATACAATTCCTATGCCGTAAGTAGTCGGTTAAAGAACATTCTTTCATATTCCAGATGGCATTTAAAGATAAACCTGTCTCCATGCCTACAAAAAATTTAAAAAGGCCTTTCAAAAACCCTGAACCACCAGATTCAACATCTCAATTTCACTTATAAAGATCTAATAGAAGGTAGAGTGGATGTTAAGAATGGATAAAGATTTGAAAACCATTAGTTTAATGTAAAGGAAAAAATAAAATCTTAACTTTCACAATCTTTAGTTTAACAAAGAAGAGTCACAAAAATAAGTTTAAAAAAAGAGTACTAGCATACATTTTCTATTGACTTTAGGTAAATTCATTAATTAAGTTTATTCTCATAGCATCTCTATGAGGTAAGTATAATTGTGCTCATTTTACAGATGAGAAAATTAAGTTTCAGAGAATATAAGTAAAAGTTAGAAAGCAGTAGGTGAGGATTTAAAATATGCTAACCCTGGGGTGCCTGGGTGGCTTAGTTGGTTGGGCTGACTCTTGATTTTACTCAGGTCATGATCTCAGGGTTATGAGATCAAACCCTGTGCTAGGCTCCTTGCTAGGCATGGATCCTGCTTGAGATTCTCTCTATGCTCTTTCCCCACTCCCCTTATCTTTCTCTCTCTCTCTAAAAAAATTTATTTATAAGTAAATAAATAAAATGTCATAAACTCAAATTCATGCTCCTGTCTATTAGGTTTAGTGCCTTCCTAACAATCAAAACTGTTTAAGAGAAAAGTATATTTCTTTGTTTTCTGATTATGTATAATTGAAAATATTACCAAATCTCCATATTCTACAATAAGAAAATCTGTCTACATTAATTAAATTTGAAATAGTACCTGTCAAAATTTTCAAACCAGTGAGTTTTAAAACAGAAATTTGATTATTATATAAATATATGGGAATGTAAATTTTCCCATAATAGAGCCTGTAACAGAAATTACATGAAGATTCATAGTCTAAGAGAAGGCTATTTTAAAAGAACAAATTTTTAATGCAAATACTTCTTTAGCAATTAGAAATAGCAAAGTAGGGGCAGCTAATATCTAAAGAATGTCAGTTGGTGCCAGATAATGTTCTAGGGACTGAACGTAAACACATCAACAAATACATGTTTGTATTTCATACCATTTTCTTGGTTTAATTAAAAATTTAAGATGGAAACTGGCTAATGAAAAAAAAAACTGAGGGCGCCTGGGTGGCTCAGTAGGTTAAGCCTCTGCCTTCAGCTCAGGTCATGATCTCAGTGTCCTGGGATTGAGCCCCACATTGGACTCTCCACTCAGTGGGGAGCCTGTTTCCCACTCTCTCTCTGCCTGCTCCCTGCCTACTTGTGATCCCTCTCTCTGTGTCAAATAAATAAATAAATAAATAAATAAATAAAATGAAAAGAAATAGCAAAGTAATTTTGCTCAAGCTTCCTCCACATTGTAATAAATCTGTGTGAGTAGTGTTCCTTTTAACCGACTAAGCCACCCAGGTGCCCCCAGTAGTGTTCCTTTTAAACAGTATATTTATAATAACAGTAATAGGTCACTGCTACACATCTGGTTTCAGGACAAAAATTTCTCCATATTCTTTAGCCAAGCAATCCAAGCAATTCACTACACAAATCTCAAATAAGCAAGGGCAATCTTCTTTATGTCAGACTGCCTTTTGCATAAAATGAGTAAACCTCCAAGTTTTCATGGAGGAAGGAGGAGCTCCGCCTGGTGTTGAGTGAACACTCACTACCTTCTGTAGGAATTAATGGTACTATACAACAAAGGTTTTCAGTTATACCAAACAGAAGAAAATAGACCAAGAGAGAATTGCCCATACACCATTCCCCCAAACTCTTTTGGGATTGAATTACATTTGTGCCTGGAAATCATGATAAAGAGGAGTGGAAACTCAGGATGAGAAGATATTGGATGATGCAGCTCAAAAAAAAAAAATTAACAACATAGCATTTTACTTCAAGCTCAAGGGTACACAGTTGAAATCTGAAGAATTTGTATAATAAGACTATGAATCTATACAAAGTTGTGGTTCTCAAAAAACCTTCTTACAGTCTTTCATACTGCACTAAGCCAAAAAGTTCTTAACAACCACATATTCATTTTTTGATAAATGAGTACATTCCCACAAGAAAGAATTTCTAATTCCAGAAAAAATATTGAAATTGGTCAAAGCTGCAAAGTACTAAAGGGAACATTATTAGTACCATATGATCTGACCATATGTTTCTGCAGACATTTGTAACCAAAGTAAACATTCAGACTTGTCATAAACGGTCTACCTCTGAGGGGGTAGAAGCAGGGAAAATCCCAAGTTATAGTTGTGTCTTTTATACTTAAGTATTGAATGAATGCATATTATCATAGAACTTGTTACCCTCAGATTTTAAATGGGTAGAAAAGAGAATTTAGATGAATCCACTGACGTTGAAAGTGGGTAAATAATAGATGTTAAAATAAGCATTTTAGAATACAACTAATCTGTTTCTCCTTGGCCATACTGTTTCTAGGAAAAGTGGAGTTTAAGATTATTTCTGAGTGAGTGCAGGGCCTGAAGTAAATCATAATGTGTGACCTAGTCCCTTCTATGTAACATTAGAAGTGGGTATTAGAATAAAAATGAATATGATGAGCAGCATTGAAAGTGGCTGGGAAATTGAAAGAGGCTAGCAGGCAACCTAAGACATACTTCTGCAAAGGAAAAAGGCTTATGGGTCACTTGTTTCTATATGAGCACACATCCCGTTGCTTTTTAGGAACAGCTGGTGGAACCCATTCCTCCTTTATCCTGTAGGTTGCTTCTATGATTCACTACATCATGTAGGTTGCTTCCTGTAGGCCATGGAAGCAACCATCCTTTCCCCTGCTTTGGTCAAGCCTGCCAAAGCATAAAATCTGGATTATGTGTACCTTGGGAATATTTTTGAAAAATTCATTATCAGACACAAATAGAGCAATGCCTATCTGCCCCAATGTGACATTTCTTACTTTCTGTGTTTTGAGCAGAATCTGAGATTATTTTATTTTTTTCTTCCTTTGCAATTCTTAAGAGACTAGATCATATTTTAAAAGTTTAAAAATTGTTTTTCATTTCAGATTTTAAGTGAGCATGAAAAAGGTATCTTATTTACATTTGAAGGCTTTAGAAAGTGACAAGGATGCTATGTAGCAATTAAGTAAGTTCACCTACACTCGTCCCTGAAGTCTCATAAACCATTGATGTGGCTTTTAAATTATTAAGGGTATCACTGTCACCAGTGACATAAATTTTCTTCTAATCTGCATTCTCAGTTACGCAATGGCAAAGGGATTTTGTGCAATTTTTTAAAAAGACTTATTTTATTTTAGAGAAAGATGGAGGTGGGGTGGGGAGAGGGCAGAGGGGGAGAAACTCTAAGCAGACTCCCCACTGAGTGCAGAACCTGACATGGGCTTGATCCCACGACCCCGAGATCATGACCTGAGTTAAAAACCAAGAGTCAGATATTCGAGAGACTGAGCCACCCAGGTACTGTGTGTGCAATTTAATTTAACATTCAGGAAACATTTGGATTTTGGATTTTTATCCAATTTGGATTTTTATCAGCATAGTATTCTTGGAAATAGTTTTGTAAAAAATTCCTAAGAATAAAATAAGGTAAAAAAGATTTAGGAAAGCCATATCGCACTAACAATTATATTAATTTCCTAAAAATATACTGCTGGCTGTGATAATTTATTAAGGTGTGGTATATAAGTTTAGTCAATCAGAAGACAACCCAATGGGGAATTATCACACATAGTGGTAGCAATAAAAAAAAGTATGTTATCATTAAAATTATATTACCACCAACATATACTTCTTCTCATAATAAACTCTATCATTATATGTAGTCCTAAAGAATGTGATTGAGTGGCTTCTTAATTAGTATTTTAATGTTAGTTTTTGGTTATCTAACCTTGTACCTTTCTCTAAGAATGCTTTGAAAAAGAGGTTAAATCAAGTTAATTTGTTCTAAATTACATTAAAAACACACAGTGTATTGTGTTGCTATCAATGTTGGTCTAGGTACTAAATCTCTCTTGATTTCAGTTACCTCATGTTTAATGTAATGATTTCTAAAGTTCTGGCCTACTCTAAACTATTAAAACAGTAATCAACAATATAATAAACAAATCAATGCAGCACCTAAATAAAAGTAGCCTGTCTTAAAATAGCATGATTCAGTTTGGCTTATGGGACTAAACAGTGTCATAAATTGGGTGGTTTTAAAGCATGTACCAGATTCAAGAGTTACAAAGACAAACAAGGTCTTATGTTGTATAAGCTTATATAGTCTGGTACAGAGACAAGTATGAAAATAAACAACTTAACATAGTGTTAAAAATACTATGTTGAAGGTAGGCCCTGTGTGTGGGGGGGGCAAGAAAATTAGAAGTACATTTAATGCAGCTGGGAAGACACAATGTTTTCAGAGAAATAATGCCTTAGTTAAATCTCTCAGAATGAGTAGGAGTTTGCCAGGTAAAGAAGAGGGAGGGAACTCTGCACAAGTGAAAGAGCATTAGCAAAGGCAGTAGATCTGAAACAGCATGGTCTGTTTTTAAAACTATTCTTAAGTATAATGTCAACAAAGGGTGGCAGGAGATAAGGCTGGAAACACCAGCAAAGACCAGATCATAAAATCCTGGTATGTTTTCATATAGAGTTTTGACTTGATCCTGTACATAGAAGGGTTTTAAAGAAGTGAGTGAAAAGGTCAGATTGGCATTTTTGATTGGTTAAGTGGCAACAAAATATAAAGTGGACTTTAGGAGTAAGACTGGTGGCAAAGTGACTAGTTAAGAACCATTACACTAGGTTAGAAAAGATTATGAAGGTCTTAATGCAATCACAGTAAAGATGGAAAGTTGAGCAGTATTGCTCAACTCTAAAACTTGGATGACTTGATAGCTTAAGATTTAGAGAGGTACATGAATGATGGTGCCACCAGCTAAAACAGAGAAGAGCAAGTTTCAGGAAAGAATTATTTTGTACAAATTGAATTTGAGATACTATGGAACACCCAACATATTGAGCAGGTAGCTAGATGATGGGTCAAGAATCATCAGCACACAGTTCAAGAGAGGATAAGATTATTCAGAGGAAGCATATAAACTGGGAAGGGAACTGGGCCAAGAAGTAACATTTAAGTTTAGTCCAGTTGCTGCCGGGTGAGGGAAGAGATAGAAAACTAATCAGGGAAAACATACAACCTGAAAAGCAGTATTGGGAATCCAATTAAGACTGGAAACCATTATACTGCAGTGGCACCAATCCACGCTACTATACAAAATTTTAGGTAGTACTCAACTTCCCAGATGTATAATAGCGAAGAGAGACTGTGACATTAAACTAGATTTGTGATTTTGCAAGACTAAGATAGCAGAATGACAAAGATAGACAGGAGTTCAGGACCTGAGCAAGAGAATAGTTACAGTGACTATGAAGTCCAAATTTAGAAGTTAGGAAGATGGCGGAAAAGTAGGAGACCTAAATATCATTGGGTCCCAGGAGTTCAGCTAGATAGTTATCAAATCATTCTGAACAACTACAAACTCAACAGGAGACTGAAGAGAAGAAGAGCAGCAATTTTAGGAACAGAAAAGCAACCACTCTCTCAAAGGTAGGATGTGTGGAGAAGTGAATCTGAGTTGATACATGGAAAGACAGACTGCGGGGGAGAGGGGCTGGCTCCCAGCAAGTGGTAGAGCAGTCGAGCACAAAATTGGAACTTTTAGAAGTCTGCTCCACTGAGGGACATCACTCCAGAGGCTAAGCAGAGGAGAGTTGGGAGGTGGGTGGAGCCTTTGCTGGGACAGTGTGGTCTCAGGGCCTGCAGGGTCACAAAAACACCAGGGCTGTCTGAGTGTGGCAGACAGAGCCGGGAAGCCGGCTACAGAGACAGAGCTGGGGCGGGGGGGGGGGGGGGGGGCTTTCAGCTTGGCGTTACATTAAGCCATGATCCAAGGTACAGTCGGACCATTGCTCTTCAAGCAGGGAACCCACAAGTGACAGATCTGTGGAGACCCCCTCCTTCCTTTTCTGGGAGGACTGGAACGGGAGTGTGCTGCAGGAATATGCTGGGTTTGGAGACTCCCAAACAGGGCTGTACTCCAGAGATAGAAATGCACGTTCACAGGATGGGTGAGCTTGGAGCGTGGCTGAAGACCATGGAGATGGGACTGACAGACTGCTTTTCTCTGCAGGCTCACTGAGGAGTGGGGCCCTGAGCTCTCAGCTCCTACCGGCCAGAGATTGGGAGACCGCCATCTTCATTCCCATCCCCCAGAGCTCTACAGAAAGCATTCAGGGAACAAAAGCTCCCAAGAGTGAACCCGAGCAGATTACTTAGCTTGGCCCCTGGCAAAGGTGTTCAATTCTGCCTCAGGCAAAGACATTTGAGAATAACTGCAACAGGCCTCTCCCCCAGAAGATCAACAAGAATGTCTAGCCAAGACCAAATTCACCAATCAATGAGAACTGCAAAATTTCAGAGCTATGGGAATACAGCACATAAAATTCATGGCTTTCCCCCCATGATTCTTTAGTCTTTCAAAGTTAATTTTTTTTTAATTTTATTTTTTTCTTACTCTATTTTAAATTTTTTTCCTCTTTCCTATTTTAATGTTTTTAAAAAATTTTATCTTACCAATACCTTATGAGAAATCTTTAATTTTCATTTTTATAGTCATACTCTATCCCTTCATTGTATTTAATCTTATTTTTTTGTATACATACAGGTTTTTCCTTCATTAAAATTTTGGGATACAGTTTCTTCTAATATATCAAACTATACCCTAAATTTAACACATGGCTTTGTTCTATCTCCAGCCTGATAACATTCTTTCCTCTTTCTTTTTTACTTTTTCAACAATCTTCTTATCAATTCCTTTTTTAGAATCTTTTAAAATTTTCATCTTTTCAGTCATATTCCATCCCTTCACTGTGTTTATTCTTATTTTTGTGTGTGTATATATATATTTTTTTTCTTTCTTTCTTTCTTTAAAATTTTGGGAGGCAGTTTCTTGTAACAGACCAAAATACACCCAAAATCAAGTGTGTGGCTCTGTTCTATTCACCAGTATGACATATATTTTCTTTTTTCTTCTTTCTCTTTCTTCTCCCCCAGTTTCAGGTCTCTTCCAATGTAATTAGTGTATATTTTTCTGGGGTTGTTGTTACCCTTTTAGTATTTTGTTCTCTCCTTCATATATTCTTATCTGGATAGAATGACAAGGTGGAAAAACTCACCTCAAAAGAAAGAACAAGAGGCAGTACCAACGTCTAGGGACCTAATCAATATGGACATGAGTAAGATGTCAGAACTGGAGTTCAGAATGACAATATCAAGGTGCTAGCTGGGCTTGAGAAAAGCATGGAAGATACTAGAGAATTCCTTTCTGGAGAAATAAAATCGATTTCTGGAAAAATAAAAGAACTAAAACCTAACCAAGTTGAAATGAAAAAAGCTATTAATAAGGTGCAATAAAAAATGGAGGCTCTTACAGCTAGGGAAAAATGAGGCAGAAGAGAGAATTAGTGATACAAAAGATCAAATGATGGAGAGTAAAGAAGATGAGAAAAAGAGAGATAAACAACTACTGGACCATGAGGGGAGAATTCATGAGATAAGTGATACCATAAGATGAAGCAATATTAGAATAATTAGGATCCCAGAAGAAGAAGAAAGGGGGGGGGGCAAATGGTATACTGGAGCAAATTATAGCAAAGAATATCCCTAATTTGGTGAAGGGAACAAGCATCAAAATCCAGAATGCACAGAGAATCTTCCTCAAAATCAATAAAATAGGTCCACACCCCGTCATCTAATAGTAAAACTTACAAGTCTCAGTGACAAAGAGAAAATCCTGAAAGCAGCTTGGGACAAGAGGTCTATAACATACAACAGTAGAAATATTAGATTGGCAGCAGACTTATCCACAGAGACCTGGCAGGCCAGAAAGGACTAGCATGAAATATTCTGAGTACTAAATGAGAAAAATATGCAGCCAAGAATATTATATCCAGATAGGCTGTCATTGAAAATAGGAGAGATAAAAAAACTTCCAGGACAAATAAAAACTAAAAGAATTTGCAAGTACCAAGCCAGCCCTACAGAAAATATTGAAAGGGGTCCTCTAAACAAAGAGAGAGCTTAAAAGTAACAAACCATAAAGGAACAGAGATAATATACAGTAACAGTCACCTTATAGGCAATACAATGGCACTAAATTCATACTGTTCAATAGTTACCCTGAATGTAAATGGGATAAATGCCCCAACCAAAAGACACAGGGTAGGGCAAGGAAGGAAGTTGGCTCAGTGGGTTAAACTCAGTGGGTTAAGCCTCTGCCTTCAGCTCAGGTCATGATCTCAGGGTCCTGGGATCAATTCCCGCATCGGGCTCTCTGCTTGGCAGGGAGCCTGATTTCTCCTCTCTCTCTCTCTGCCTGCCTATCTGCCTACTTGTGATCTCTCTCTGTCAAATAAATAAATAAAAAATCTTAAAAAAAAAGACACAGGGTATCAGAATGGATAAAAAAACAAACAAACAAACAAAACAAGACCCATCAATATGCAGTCTGCAAGAAACTCATTTTAGACCCAAAGACACCTGTGGATTTAAAGTGAGGGGGTGGAAAACAATTTACCATGCTAATGGACATCAAAAGAAAGATGGGGTGTCAATCCTTCTATCAGATAAACTAGCTTTTGAGCCAAAGACTATAATAAGAGATGAGGAAGGACACTAAAGGGCCTGTCCAACAAGAAGATGTAACAACTTTAAATATCTATGCCCTAACATAGGAGCAGCCAATTACATAAACCAATTAATAACCAAATCAAAGAAACACATTGACAATAATACAATAATAGTAGGGGACTTTAACACCTCCTCACTGAAATGGACAGATCATCTAAGCAAAAGATCAAGAAGGAAATAAGGGCTTTAAATGATATACTGGACCAGATGGATTTCACAGATATATTCAGAACATTCCATCCCAAAGCAACAGAATACACATTCTTCTCTAGTGCACATGGAACATCCTCCAGAAGAGACCACATCCTGGGTTATAAATCAGGTCTCAACTGGTACCAGAAGATTGGGATCATTCCCTGCATATTTTCAGACCAAAATGTTCTGAAGCTAGAACTCAACCACAAGAGGAAGGTTGGAAAGAACTCAAATACATGGAGGCTAAGAGCATCCTACTACAGAATGAATGGGTCAACCAGGAAATTAAAGAGGAATTTTAAAAATTCATGGAAACAAATGAAAATGAAAACACAACTGTTCAGGGGAGCCTGGGTGGCTCAGTGGGTTAAAGCCTCTGCCATTGGCTCGGGTCATGACCTCAGGGTCCTGGAATCAAGCCCCTCATCAGGCTCTCTGCTTGTCAGGGAGCCTGCTTCCTCCTCTCTCTCTGTCTGTCTCTCTGCCTACTCGTGATCTCTCTGTCAAATAAATAAATTAAAATATTTTTTTAAAATAAAAGAAAGAAAAGAAAACACAACTGTTCAAAATCTTTGTGATACACCAGAGGCAGTCCTGAGAGGAAAGTATAAAGCAATAAAAAGAGGAAGTATAAAGCTTTTCTCAAGAAACAAGAAAGGTCTCAAGTACAAAACCAAGCCCTGCACCTACAGGAGTTGCAGAAAGAACAGCAAAGAAAGCCTATACCCAGCAGGAGAAGAGAAATAATAAAGATCAGAGCAGAAATCAATGAAATAGAAACAAACAAACAACAACAACAAAACAGTAGAAAAGATCAACAAAACTAGGAGCTGGTTCTTTGAAAGAAATTAATAAGATTGATAAACCCCTGGCCAGACTTATCAAAAAGAAAAGAGAGAAGACCCACATAAATAAAATCTTGAATGAAAGAGGACACATCACCACCAATACCAAAGAAATACAAACAATTATAAGAAAATATTACAAGCAATTATACACCAGCAAATCTGACAATCTGGAAGAAAAGGATGCATTCCTAGTGCCATATAAACTACCCAAACTGAACCAGAAAGAAACATAAAACCTGAACAGATCCATAAGGAGCTGAAGCAGTCATCAAAAATCTCCCAACAAACAGGAGCCCAGGGCCAGACGGCTTCCCAAGGGAAGTCTACCAAACATTTAAAGAAGAATTAATGCCTATTCTCCTGAAACTGTTCCAAAAAATAGAAATGGAAGAAAAACTACCAAACTCATTTTATGAGGCCAGTATTCCCTTGATCCCAAAACCAGACAAAGACCCCATCAAAAAGGAGAATTACAGACCAATATACTTGATGAACACGGATGCAAAAATTCTCACCATAATACTAGCCAATATGTTCCGACAGTACATTAAAATATTTATTCACCACGACCAAGTAGGATTTATGACTGGGCTGCAGGTTGGCTCAACATCTGCAAATCAGACAATGTGACACAATACATTAATAAAAGAAAGAACAAAAACCACATAATATTCTCAATAGATGCTAAAAAAGCATTTAACCAAGTACAGCATCGTTTTGTAATCAAAACTCTTCACAGTGTAGGGATAGAGGGTACCTACCATCAATATCAACAAAGCCATCTATGAAAAACCCACATCAAACATAATTCTCAATGGAGAAAAACTGAGAGCTTTTCCCCTAATGTCAGGAACATGGCAGGGCTGTCCACTCTCACCACTGCTATTCAACATAGTACTAGCAGTCCTAGCCTCAGCAATCAGACAACAAAAAGAAATTAAAGGCATCCAAATTAGCAAAGAAGAAGTCAAATTCTCACTCTTTGCAGGTGATATGATACTTCATGTGGAAAACCCAAAAGACTCCACTCCAAAACTGCTGGAACTCATTCAGGAATTCTGTAAACTGTGAGGATAATAAATCAATGCACAGAAATCAGTTGCATTTCTATACACCAACAGCAAGACAGAAGAAAGAGAAATTAAGGAGTCGATCCCATTTACAATTGTACCCAAAACCATAAGAGACCTAGGAATAAACCTAACCAAAGAGGCAAAGAATCTGTACTCAGAAAACTATAAAGTGCTCATGAAAGAAACTGAGGAAGACGCAAAGAAATGGAAAAACATTCCATGTTCATGGATTCAAAGAACAAATATTGTGAAAATGTCCATGCTTCCTAGAGCAATCTATACATTTAATACAATCCCTATCAAAATACCATCAACTTTTTTCCAAAGAAGTGGAACAAATAATCCTATAATTTATATGGAAAAAGAAAATACCCCAATAGCCAGAGGAATGTTGAAAAAGAAAGCCAGGGACGCCTGGGTGGCTCAGTTGGTTAAGCAGCTGCCTTCGGCTCAGGTCATGATCCCAGCATACTGGGATCGAGTCCCACATCGGGCTCCTTGCTCAGCAGGAAGCCTGCTTCTCCCTCTGCCTCTGCCTGCCACTCTGTCTGCCTGTGCTCATTCGCTCTCTCTCTCTCTGACAAATAAATAAAATAAAATCTTAAAAAAAAAAAAAAAAGAAAAAGAAAGCCAAAGGTGGTGGCATCACAATTCCAGACTTCAAGCTCTATTACAAAGCTGTCATCATCAAGACAGTATGATACTAGCACAAAAACAGACACCTAGATGAATAGAACAGAATAGAGAGCCCAGAAGTAGACCCTCAACTCTATGGTCAACTCATCTTTGACAAAGCAGAAAAGAATGTCCAATGGAAAAAAAGACAGTTTCTTCAACAAATGGTGTTGGGCAAATTGGACAGCCACGTGCAGAAGAGTGAAACTGGACCATTTCCTTACACCACACACAAAAATAGACTCAAAATGGATGAAAGATCTCAGGAATCCATAAAATCCTTGAGAAGAACACAGGCAGCAACCTTTTCAACCTCAGCTGCAACAACTTTTTCCTAGAAACATCGCCAAAGGCAAGGGAAGCAAGGGCAACAATGAACTCTTGGGACTTCATCAAGATCAAAAGCTTTTGCATAGCAAAGGAAACAGTCAACAAAACCAAAAGACAACTGACAGAATGGGAGGAGATATTTGCAAATGACATATCAGACAAAGGGCTACTATCCAAGATCTATGTGGAACTTATCAAACTCAACACCTGAAGAACAAATAATCCAATGAAGAAATGGGCAGAAGGGGCACCTGGGTGGCTCAGTGGGTTAAAGCCTCTGCCTTCGGCTAGGGTCATGATCCCAGGGTCCTGCATCGGGCTCTCTGCTCAGCGGGGAGCCTGCTTCTCTGTGATCTCTGTCAAATAAATAAATAGAATCTTTAAAAAAATCTTTATAAAAAAAAAAGAAATGGGCAGAAGACATGAACAGACATTTCTGGAAAGAAGACATCCAGATGGCTAACAGACATGAAAAAGTGCTCCACATCACTCAGCATCAGGGAGATACAAATCAAAACCAAAGTCAGATACCACCTCATACCAATCAGAATGGTTCAAATTAAGCAGTCAGAAAGGAAAGGTGTTGGTGAGGATGTAAAGGAAGGGAAACCCTCCCACATTGTTGGTGGGAATGCAAGCTGATGCAGCCACTCTGGAAAACAGTGTGGAGGTTCCTCAAGAATTTGAAAATAGAGCTACTGTACAACCCAGCAATTGCACTACTGGGTATTTACCCTAAGGATATAAATGTAGTGATCCAAAGGGACACATGCACCTGAATGTTTATAGCAGCAATATCCACAATAGCCAAACTGTGGAAAGAGCCTAGATGTCCATCCACAGATGAATGGATAAAGAAGATGTGATACACACACACACACACACACACACACACACACACACACACACACTTGAATACTATGCAGCCATCAAAAAAAGTGAAATCTTGAGCATTTACAATGATGTGGATGGAACTAGAGGATATTATGCTGAGCGAAATAAGTCAATCAGAGAAAGACAATTATCATATGATCTCTCTGATATGAGGAATTTGAGAGACAGGACAGGTGGTTGTGAGAGTAGGGAGGGAAAAAATGAGACAAGTTGGGACCAGGGAGGGAGACAAAGCATAAGAGACTTTTAATCTCAGGAAACAAACTGAGGGTTGCTGGGGGGTGGAGGGGACGGATCAGGTGCCTGGGGGATGGACTTTTGGGAGAGTATGTGCCATGGTGAGTGCTGTGAATTGTTAAGACTGATGATTCACAGTCCTGTATTCCTGAAGCAAATAATATATTGTATGTTAATAATATTCAAAAGAAACAGGGATATTAATATTGACTTTCAGAAATAAAAAGAATTGTAAGATTAAAAATAAAAAGGAAAGCCAAGACTGCAGGAGGTTGATAAACTGGGAGAAAACCAAGGGAGTAAGTATACAAGAAGGAATGGAGTAAAAGCTGGAGCACAGAAGATCAGAAAAGTAATTAGAAGGACAGAGTTCAAGGTATCATGAGTAAGGAAGTTTTACTTCCTTATATAGTCAATGGAAGTGGGTGGATGAAATGGAAGTGAAATCACAAGAACAGTGATCAGGAAACCGAGGCTTTCATATAAGGTAAGTTGGTAAGGTGTTAAGAATCTAGAATTAGAACTTATGACACCTGTGTACAAGTTTTGATTCTAGCATCACGAGTTAGCTATGTTACCTAAGGCAATGTTAAGGTTTTTGGGTCAAAGATTCCTTCTTCTGATCAAAAAATGTTTACTAAGCACCTCCGATGTGTCAAGGAGTATACTATGCTCTAGGAGTGTTCTGCCCTCAAGGAGCTTATACTTTTTAATGGATGTTAATGTATTTTTGTTTAATATTATAGAAATGTTAAGATGAGGGGTGCTTGGGTGGCTCAGTGGGTTAAAGCCTCTGCCTTCGGCTCTGGTCATGATCCCAGAGTCCTGGGATCGAGCCCCACATCGGGCTCTTTGCTCAGCAGGGAGCCTGCTTCCTCCTCCTCTCTCTCTCTGCCTGCCTCTCTGCCTACTTGTGATCTCTATCTGTCAAATAAATAAATAAAATCTTAAAAAAAAAAAAAAGAAATGTTAAGATGATTCTGGAAAGTACTCCTTTAGGAAAAAAGTAAGATAATGAAGCCTACGTTCAGAATTCTAAGACTGTATTTTTCAAAAAGAGATTTTTAGAAATAAAAGTATACTAAAACCAATATGAAAGTACAAAACTCAAACAAAGCAGTAGAAAAAGCATCATGACCTTGACAGTGATGTCACTGTTTCATTTTCCTCATTTTTAAATGTGTTGCTGACTTTGGCAGACAATTTTGAGAACCAGATAAACTAATGGTTGTGAAAGCTCTATAACAGACTACACACTATACAATAAAAGTACTACATAAGATTTAGTTGCTATGCTCTTGCTTTGTTTCCTTTAGGCAAATCAATACTCAATAATCCTGAGTAGAGAGGCCAAGAGATCTGAAGATGGGATTATCAAGAAAAATAGCATATTTTGAATTTCCTCAATAATATATTTCAAAATTGTAAGCACTTTTCTATTAAAAAGTGAAAGAAAATCTGTCAGATGATGTTTCCTCTGTTAAACAAATTCTGCTGTTAACTTACAGATCCTCTAACTAGAATCATTATACTTACCAGTATGTATATACTCAAAACTGCTGTGTGCTTTGCCTCTATTACAGCTCTTACTACACTGTACAGTAAGTGTTTGCTTTATGCTAATTAGGCTATGAATTCCTTGTAGATATGATCCTTGTCTTACTCATCTTTGGTATCCCTAGAGCACAGAATAGCTCTTAATGCAAAGCAGGCTCTCAAAATATACTAGATAAGTGAGTGAATGAACAAATGCTAGGTAATATGGGAAATTGTCCTTAATCTTGGGCAGTCACAGTGTGCCAGAGAGAGACACACTTCTATGTAATTACTTGAAATATCATGCAACAAATATTATGTAGGGAATAATTAATTTTTATCATATGGTGGTAATAAAAGGTTTACAAAATATCTGATATTTTGGCTAATCAATTAGTTAATATGAAATTCAATTAATATTTTAGAATCAAATTGTGTCAGAATAATCCTGTTTATGAACATCACAATAGAATGTGCAAAAGTCCAGCATCCCTTGCAGGTAAAGTTGTTAAAAGTATACACTTCAAAATAAAAAAAAGAAAGAGTAAAGACAATCCCTGGCCCACAATTGAAGAAACAGAGAAGATGTGAAGGATTTATTGCTGTTAAAGGAATAAGAATAAACATTTAGAAAGAGAAAGGTCACTAGACTCTAGAAATCGGTCAAATGAAATAGGCATTTATGAGAGTCAAGTATCATATGATAATGTCCTGAGAGAAATACATTATTAGCAAAATGCTACATACATTTAATCAAAAATTTGGTGGGACTACAGCGGCAAATAACATCTATAAAAAGAAAATTCCCTTCTCTATGAATCTTTCATAGAATGTTCTCAATGGGATTTATGGATTTTGGTGTTCCTCTGATAACTTTTCTGTTTGCAATGTACACACACTTCAAGATATAAAAATGAAATGTAAAAGTGGAAAGTAAACTATCATGATACATGTCTTACTAGTAAAAGAATAACTACATTGAATTTCCTTTGAAAGAAGCTCAAAGTGGTTTTGAGTATATGGACCAAATTCGAAGGGTTATTAGTCCTCTTGAAGGTATAATTTGAGATGAACATTATACTGTATTATTTTGGTTCCCTAACAACTAACATTTGAACAGTGCTTCAGAATTTATAAAGCATTTTCACATACTGCATAATTCTCACAATTTTCTTGCATAGATATTGCTTTTTCCCCCCCAGAAAATAAAGCTGAAGATCAACAAAGGCCACTCAGTAAATAACAGGGCCCAAAATCGAACTTATTCTTGTGACCCCAAATTCTGTTATCTTTCTCCTTGCCTGGTTAAAAAAGAAAAAAAAAAAAGCTTTTCCTATGACAAGATACAGCATCCATTCCTTATCAAAATGATTCAAAGTAAAGGGATAGAGGGAACATTCCTCAACTTCATAATCTTTCTATGAAAAACCCACAGCGAATATCATCCTCAATGGGGAAAAGCTGACAGCCTTCCCTTTGAGATTAGGAACATGGCAAGGATGCCCACTCTTACCACTCTTGTTCAACATAGTACTAGAAGTCCTAGCAACAGCAATCAGACAACAAAAAGAAATAAAAGGTATACCAATTGGCAATGAAGAAGTCAAACTCTCTCTCTTTACAGATGACATGATACTTTATATGCAAAACCCCAAAGACTCCACCCCCAAACTACTAGAACTCATATAGCAATTCAGTAATGTGGCAGGATACAAAATCAATGAACAGAAACCAGTTGCTCTCTTATACATTAACAATTAAAATATAGAAAGGGAAATTAGAGAATTGATTCCATTTACCATAGCACCAAGAACCATAAGATACCTGGGAATAAACCTAACAAAAGAGGTAAGATATCTATACTCCAGGAACTACAAAAGACTCATGAAAGAAACTGAAGAAGATACAAAAAGATGGAAGACCATTCCATGCTCATGGATTAGAAGAATAAACATCATTAAAATGTCTATACTGCCCAGAGCAATCTATACTTTCAATGCCATCCCGATCAAAATTCCACCGGCATTTTTCAAAGAGCTGGAACAAACAATCCTAAAATTTGTATGGAACCAAATGAGACCGCAAATTGCTAAGGAAATGCTGAAAAAAAAAAAGAAAACTGGGGGCATCATATTGCCTGATTTCAAGCTTTACTACAAAGCTGTGATCACCAAGACAGCATAGTACTGGCACAAAAACAAAGACATAGACCAGTGGAACAGAGTACAGAGCCCAGATATGGACCCTCAACTCTATGGTCAAATACTCTTCAACAAAGCAGGAAAAAATATACATTGGAAAGAAGACAGTCTCTTCAATAAATGGTGCTGGGAAAATTGGACAGCTATGTGTAGAAGAATGAAACTTGACCATTCTTTTACACCATACACAAAGATAAACTTGAAATGGATAAAAGACCTCAATGTGAGGCAGGAATCTATCAAAATCCTAGAGAAAAACACAGGCAGTAACCTCTTTGATATCAGCCACAGCAACTTCTTTCAAGACATCTCTCTAAAGGCAAAGGAAACAAAAGCAAAAATGAACTTTTGGACTTCATCAAGATCAAAACCTTCTGCACAGCAAAGGAAACAGTCAACAAAACAAAGAGGCAACCCACAAAATGGGAGAAGATATTCGCAAATGACACTACAGAAAAAGAGCTGATATCCAAGATCTATAAAGACCTCCTCAAACTCAACACCGAAAAAACATATAATCACGTCAAAAAATGGGCAGAAGACATGAACAGACACTTCTCCAAAGAATACATACAAATGGCTAGCAGGCATGAAAAAATGTTCTTCATCATAAGCAATCAGGGAGATTCAAATCAAAACCACATCAAGATTCCACCTTACACCAGTTAGAATGGCCAAAATTAACAAGACAGGAAACAAGTGTTGGAGAGGATGTGGAGAATGGGGAACCCTCTTACACTGTTGGTGGGAATGAAAGTTGGTGCAGCCACTTTGGAAATCAATGTGGAGATTGCTTAAGAAATTAAAAATAGAGCTACCCTATGACCCTGCAATTGCACTACTGGGTATTTACCCCAAAGATACAGATGTAGTGAAAAGAAGGGCCATCTGTACCCCAATGGTCATAGCAGCAATGGCCACAGTTGCCAGACTGTGGAAAGAACCAAGATGTCCTTCAACAGACAAATGGATAAAGAAGATATGGTCCATATATACAACGGAGTCTTATGCCTCCATCAGAAAGGATGAATAGCCAACTTTTGTATCAACATGGACAAGACTGGAAGAGATTATGCTGAGTGGAATAAGTCAAGCAGAGAGAGTCAAGTATCACATGGTTTCACGTACTTGTGGAGCGTAAGGAATAACATGGAGGACATTGGGAGATGGAGAAAAGTGAGATGGGGGAAATCAGAGTGGGAGACAAACCATGAGAGACTGTGGCCTCTGAGAAACAAACTGAGGGTTTTGAAAGAGAGGGGGTGGGAGGTTGGGTGAGCCTGGTGGTGGGTATTATGGAGGGCATGTATTGCATGGAGCACTGGGTGTGGTGCATAAACAATGAATTTTGGAACACTGAAAAAAAATAAAATCAAAAAATTTTTAAAAAGCTTTTATGCACTGTACTGCATTTGAAACTCATAATGTTTGATCTATTTCTTATGAAATTATTATTTATCTCCATTTTAAGATTAAAAACATGGAAGTTCAGAGAACTTAAGTAACTTGCCCAAAGTAAGTCACAGGTGGAACTGGAACATGTTTCCAAGTCTAAGGGTAACAAACTTCATGTATATTGCAATCAACTTTAAAGGCTGAAATATGGAAATGTGAATACATCAATCTACTTTATTATAATTTTAAGTAGGCCTATATTAAGAGTGGCACAAAGAATTTTTTATATTTCCTACCTCCTACTTTAGGTAATAATTCAGCTCCACATACAATATAGTAAAGTCCTGACTGACAAGGCAGGTTACATGTGTCCTTTTACAAAATGAAGATCAATTTTTGAAAGAATGTTAATATTTAAATATAAATACCATAACATTAGTTTGAAAAAAGGTAAAATATACCAAGACTATACTTGACTCAAAATAACAATCATATTTGATATCTTTAAATCTTTCAACTATATATGAATCATAAATAAGACATGATGGCATCTAACAGTTTAAATAAATGATATGCCACTCATACAATTTAGTACTTTATAACAGCAAAGAGCCAGAGTTTTATAAATACTGATGTAAAATAATTTTATGTAAAATGACAGAATTTTTTTTTTTAGATTTTATTTATTTATTTGACAGACAGAGATCACAAGTAGGCAGAGAGGCAGGCAGAGAAAGAGTGGGAAACAGGCTCCCTGCTCAGCAGAGATCCCAATGTGGGGCTCGATCCCAGGACCCTGAGATCATGACCTGAACTGAAGGCAGAGGCTTAACCCACTGAGCCACCCAGGTGCCCCTAAAATGACAGAATTTGGGGGAAAACTGTAAGAGCATCAAAATCATATAAATGCTTCAAAAAGGAAGATGAAGGAAAAAATATAAATTTATTATAAAAAAGCACTAAAATAAAAACCTGATTATGCCTTGTTAAAGAATACTCTTTTTAATCAGTACTTACCATTAGATTTTCAAAGGTTGATTTCTGGGAATTCTAAGTTTCATGCAGCTTTTATTTTTCTTTCAATACATTTAAGCTTGTTTATTACAGAGTGGAATTTGGTATAAGATGGGTTGTTTTGGACCTTGTCCAAGAGTTTAGTTACTGAAAGCACTTCATTATAAGGTGGTTTCACCAATAAGGTGATCCACTGGCTCAGATCCCATGGATATTATAACAAGGCTCCATTGTAGAGTACAGGAAGCTGGGCAGCTAATGCTCTATCAAACGAAAGCTTAAGAAACAAAATTCTTTTTTCTTTCTTTTTTTTGGGGGGTAGACATGAAAATCGTTTAAGTCTAGAGAATCATAAGCCTAGGTCATCTGTCTAAATTTCCATTTCCTGAAGTGATGGTCTTTATTGTACATTTAATAGCTATGCATATACTTCATGTTACTGTTTTAGGTTAAGGCATTCATTGTCTGATGAGGTCTTAAATTTATTTTTTATTATGAAAAAGTCTAGCATTAATACTGCCTTTCTATTTATAAAGGATTGACTGCATTTGTCTACAGGATAAGAAACTATCAAGAATTCATAAAGATTAAAGTAAAATCTTATGCAGCTCATTGATAAATCTGAGGTATGAGCAAGAACAATTGTGTGGTAATCAAACACACAAAAAAATGCCATCAATTAGAGATTAAATAACTACAATAACCAGTCTTTCAAGTGATTTTACAAGAGGCACTTTGATTTCATTAAGTCTTATAAGCAATCCTAAAGAATTAAATATTTTGAATGTATTTCACTGCAGAAAAATATGACAAAGTCACTGCAGAAAAATTATGGAAAAGTCTTTAAAAATACAAAGATCATAAGTAAGAATAAAAACAAAGCCTCATGTGAACTTATGGTAGCAAAGTAAAAATCATGTATTAAGTGCATAGTAGCAGCATAGTAACTGTCATTAATTTCTGATACAATTGTAAAAAGTTCTCAAAGACTTATCTAAATTTCAAAAGTCAAGTCATGAAACATCTACTCTTTATGCTGTACCTTTCTTCCATCAGTAAAGCTCTTTCTCCAACTGGAAGTTTTCCTGGTTCCTGGCTGGTATGCTTTATATACTTTCAGGCCTTAAATAAATTTGGCATAATTATTTCATATCCATTGAATGGGTAAGGCAAATTACCTGATAAACAATTTCTAAACTTATATATCTCCAAAGCTTTAAGAAATAAACTAGTCAAGTAATTTTTCTTTCCTATTATATAACAATTCTTTATTGTCAGTTTATCTCCCTCTCTTTCCTTCTATCTAGCATCTATCTCCATCAGGGAAATCTTCACATAAAGCAACGGTGTGTGTACTTCAGATACACAATTGATCTGCTACCTAATATTTGAGGGTCTACCATGTACAAAATACTTTTAATTTCATGTTTTAGGGGTGCCTGTGTGGCTTAGTGGATTGGGTGGTAGACTTTTGATTTCACCTCGGGTCATGGGAAGGAGCCCCAAATTGGGCTCCACCCTCAGTGCAGACTCTGCTTGAGGATCTCTCCCCTTCTCACTTTGCCCTTACCCCAACCCATGTGCTCTCGCTCTCTCAAATAGATAAAAATCTTTAAATGCTTTCATCTGTTTTAACTTGGGCTCCAAAACATCTCTTCTAAAAGTACATTACTACTAATTAAAATGTTCCACCTCCTACTCTATTATAAAGACTGGTGCTTCATTATTCTTTTCAAAGATTTATTTATTTATTTGAGAGAGTCCGAAGGAGGGGGGCAGGATCTCACGGCCTGAGCTGAAATCAAGAGTCAGACCCTTAACCAACTGAACTATTCAAGTGCCCCAAGGCTGGTACTTAATTTAAAAAAAATTTTAATGATTTTTTAAGTTTATCATTTATTATTTATTTATGAGAGTATGCACAAACGGAGGAACTGAGAGGGACAAGCAGACTCCATGCTGAGTCCGACTTGGGGCTTGATCCCACAACCCTGAAAATCATGACCTGAAGTGAAATCAAGAGTTGGATGCTTAATGGACTGAGCCACCCAGGTGTCCCATGAAGGCTGGTACTTTAATTCTTGCAATATTATCCTGGTCATGTTGCTATTTTTGGAAACCCTACACCTGTTTCAATAGTGAGATCATTGCACAAAATTTTTGAAATACCTTTTGGAATCCCTAAATACTAGTGTCACATCTCTATATACATTCTCAGTTAATGGAAATTTTTAGCCTCAGAGAAAATTAGATTTTGGAGAGAACAAATTTGAGGTTAATTTGGATAATACACCAAGGTTATGACTAAAAAATATTGTGCCTAATTTTTCTCATGTCATTTACCAATTCTAAAGGCAATTTTAAGGGTCAAAAAATGTTTTCATTGCAGCACTGTTAAAAATAAATATCTTGCTTCTCAAGTTACTAAGCAGCATATTCATACAGTTATTCCTTAAAGGGAGGTGTCATTTCACCTTTTCTACAAAATGGTTTACCTTATTTAAAGTATTCTGGAACAAAAGCAAATGAAAATTGACTCAGAATATAATATCAATATATATTTCTTTAAACTATGGTTTTTTAGGCTCAGTTGGTTAAGCGGCTGCCTTCGGCTCAGGTCATGATCCCAGCATCCTGGGATCGAGTCCCACATCGGGCTCCTTGCTTGGCAGGGAGCCTGCTTCTCCCTCTGCCTCTGCCTGCCACTCTGTCTGCTCTCTCTCTCTCTCTAACAAATAAATAAATAAAATCTTAAAAAAAAAACAAAACAACTATGGGTTTTTAAAGCCGAAAGGGATTTACATGATTTTTATAGTACTAAATGCCACATTTCACAGATGAAACTAATTTCTCAAAGGCATGATGATTGCCAATGTGACTTAGCAAATTAGTGGCAGAGCTAGGAATAGAGCACAAGTCTCTTGTCTTCCACCTGGTATTCTTTCTACTATCCTAATACCCTTATGTGTGGATTAGGAACTATACCAGAAAGGATAAATAGTTTCACCCTTTCAAAACAATTTAGTTTTCAATTAGCAATAATTGCGCCTCGGATAAACCTCATTGGCTACGATACTGCCACTGCACAAAGCTTCAAAACAATTTAGAAATTATCTTCCATTCTAGTGTTTGTAACTTGTGGATCAAAGAAAATATGTAATACTAGGGATCTAATATATCCTAATCTATAGATGAAATCTTTAACTGGTAAATTATCAATTTAAATTTATTTGAACTATGCTTACAGTTGTACTATCCAATGCTGTGTTCAATCTAAACACCTTCAAAATAAAAGTAAATATTATATATATAATCATTCATTTATCAAAATGAATATATAAAATACTTGATTTCTGGGAATTTCGACTTGAAAATAATAAACCATATCCACAATTTGACAACTCATAAAATTTAAATTCAAATCACCCACACAAAGCCTAAATAAATATCCAATGAATAATAATGTTTCTTAGAAAAAGATGAGTGAATATATTTTCGGAAAGATGATAGAGAAGTGCATCTTCTATAATCACTACTGATCAGAAGTATAGCTTCATTCACAAATACATAAAAAAAGTCAAAATTAGCAGAAAAATTACTGAGCAATAAGAATGTTTTTTGGCTGCAGTTATGTGTTCAGGTTTACTTATAAAATTTATATCTGAAGTTTTCTATCCTAATAGTTTCATAATTATAGCCTTCATGCTAAGACATGTCACTTTTTTTCCACAATGATGATGAAGCCAAGTAATCAGAATTGAAAATTTGGAGTCACTCATTTGGCATTTTGTAACTTTACATAATTTGCTTAACATGTGCTTGATTTTGGTTCGTCAAAAACAGAAAAATGTAAAACAATGTAAAAAAAATCACAGTTTTCTTCTTAATTCTTAATTACTTACAAGTAGGCAGTTTAATACAGGAATAAACTCTTTAAGAAAACTTTGATTTCTAAAAATTATATACTGATTTGAGGTAAACATATAGTGAAACATGCCTGAGGTGTGACTGGTTAGACTGCTATTCATTTTTATGTATCAGTATGAAAATAAATGAAAAGAACTACAAAATACAAATATTTATGTGAAATTTAAAGGAAACTACATATATTTCAGATTAATTTTAAATTGTATATAGGTAAAAAAAAATTGTATATAGGTAAAGAAAACTTGTTAAAGGAAAATATTTCGTATGAATTACTTTATCAAAACTCAAAAATAAATCTTATATTTTGAACATAAAGACTTCTAAAAAAAAACTAATACCAAAGAAAGTGAAAAATATTTTTAAAATAAAAAAACCTGTACCATTTATCCAATGTAGAAATTGTCATTTATGATAGCATTTAATATAAGCATGACAACATATTTTTATAGTGTTACAGTTAAGTATTACTACCTAACACCATGGAACACACCTTTATTTTTGGAAGGAGACTGTTTAAAGTTCTTTATATTTGTTTCACAAGTTTTCCCCGTTCCAATTCGTTTATGAGTTTTTTTACATTATTACCAATGTTACCGATTTTACTTTCTGTGATATGCATGAGTCAATTCAACTTTGTGTCTGTGCAATCCTCAGCTTTCATTTCTTGGACTGAATCCACACCTTTCATAGTTTCAATTTCAAAAAGATCTTCAACTAAAATGCAATTTGAATGATTAGCCAATCTATTGTCTCTATCACTTTCAACTAGTTCATTCTTTTCTTCATTTGTATCCATAGGATCATAAAGCTCAGGTGAAAAATAGATAGATTCATCCTCTGCTTCTGTTTCAGAAGCTCTACGTGAGGTGGAAAGTTTAGCTTCTTCACTAACTAGAGACAATTCGGTGTCTGGATCCAGGGCTTCTTCACAGCAGAACAGCTGTTTGGAATCATTTCTTTTAAGAAGATTAGAATCAATCTTTATTGATGAAATAGTGATTTCTGATCGAGGGCATGGTCCAAATGATGCGTTTACCATCAGAGCTGAGGACTCACATTTATCAGTGAGTGGCAAAACTGTTTTACATCCCTTTTCTGTTTCGAAAGCGGAAACACTAGAGGCACAGTCTTCTGGTGACCTGAACTTAGGAGCTGCAGTTTTAATTTCACCAGTAAGATAATGTCCCAAAGAATTAAAGCTAGACCAGCTAGCTCTCTTTGTCTGTTTGTTGAAGGTTGGGCTTGTGGATCTGGAAATCACAGTACTTTCTGCTTTCACTGCCTGGGCAGACTCTTCCAATAATACAGGATCATCTACAAAAATTTAAGAGTGTTAATTTTCTGCCCCTAACAAATATAATTATTACATTAAAATAATTTTTATTAAAAATACTGACATAACTGTGTAGGATCATAATTTAAAGCCCACAACCAATAGTAGCAAGACTTCCATCTTAGAACAGAAAGCACAAAATGTGAATTCTGTAAGGAATCCTAGGCCTCCAGTGATTCTAAGCCCAAGTTATAATGCTGTCTGGTAAACTATCAAATTCCACACCAGGGACCTCAGAAGTGAATGAAAAAAGGAGGGGTAAAAGGAATAGGAAGAGGGCTGAATAACGAAGGAAACACACTATAAAAATCTGCCTTGAAAATCCACTAACCAAGGATTGGGAAAAACTGACCTAGATTAATTCCCTAAAGGAAACTGGCAACCACAAAGACTAAATTACTTGTTCAAAGTTATAAAACTGGTTAGTACTCAGGCCCAAACTAGAACTTATGTTTCCTGATTACCAGTATTATGGCCTTGAATTCACTATGACATTTATTTAAAAAAAAAAAACACCAGATAATACAAAGTGAATATTTAACACTTGATATTTTAAACTATCACTTATTAGCTAAAATATTTAAAATTATATCCAATGATATCATTGGTAAACTTTGTCTACAACTGGCCAGACAGTAAAGAGTTTAGGCTTTGTGGATCATATCGTTACCTGTTGCAACTACTGTATACCTCCTTTATTGCACTTTGCTCTACTGCAGATTGCAAATACTGCAACTTTTACAGAAATTACATAAAATATGGAATATTACATAAACAGTTAATAAAGCAGCAGCAGCATTTGAGAGGACTGGCTCCATTTTGAAAGAAGTTCTACTTTTGAATAAAACAAGCTCTAGAGAGATCATTCATTAAAGGAAGAGTCAATTGATGTGGCAAACTTCACTGGGGTCTTTTTTAAAGAGATTTCGACATCTATCCCAGCCTTCAGCAAACACCACCCTGATCAGTTAGCAGCCATTGACTATGAGGCATGACCTTCCACCAGCAAAAGGATTATGATATGTTGAAACCTCAGATGGTTAGTATTTTTTTTTTGCAATGAAGTATTTTTAAATTAGGGTATTTTAATACATTATTTTTTAAGACATGATGTTATTACATACTTAAGAGACTACAATATAATGCAAGCACAACTTTTATATGCACTATGAAACCAAAAAATTCATTTGAATTGCTTTATTGTGATACTTGCTTTATTGTGGTGGTCTAGAACCAAACCCGCAATATCTCTGAGGTATGTATGTACTCAATTATGCTGTTTGAGTGTAAAATATACTATGACTAGGGTGCCTGGGTGGCTCAGTGGGTTAAGCCTCTGCCTTTGGCTCAGGTCATGATCTCGGGGTCCTGGGATCGAGCCCCGCATTGGGCTCTCTGCTCAGCGGGGAGCCTGCTTCCCCCTCTCCCTCTGCCTGCCTCTCTGCCTGCTTGTTATTTCTGTCAAATAAATGAGTAAAATATTTAAAAAATGAAACAACATACTATGACTAAACTCTGCTGTTGTGTACCATATATAACTGAATGGATGTAACTATGTTCCATTAAACTTGATTCACAAAAACAAATGGCCAAATTTGGTACATAAGCCACAGTTTGCTAATCTCTGACATAGACTATTAAATTCTAATATATATATATATATATATATTTGAAGATTTATTTATTTATTTACTTGAGAGAGAGTGCACACACAAGAGGAGGAAAGGGCAGAGGGAGGGAGAGAGAGTCTCAAGGAGACTCCTGGCTGAGCATAGACCCCTAAGTGGGGCTTGATCTCATGATCCTGAAATCATGACCTGAGCCAAAATCAAGAATTGGATGTTAAACCAACTAAGCTACCCAGGCACCCCTCTAATACAGTTAAAAAAAAAAAATTTTTTTTTATCATTTAGAATATATGACTCTCACTACCCTAAACTAAGAAATTCATGTAAGAGAAGTATCTATAAGTTAGACCAATTTTTAATATAGCCTTTAGGAAAACATGTACCATTTGTACAGTATTTTAATGCTATGATATTTATCATCTTATTAGATCTTTACAGCCCAGCTTGAGGGACAGGTATGCAGAGATTCCTTTTTCTATTAAGATTCAAAAAAGTTCAGTGACTTGCTCATTGTCACAAAGTTCGGGAGCGGCAAACCTGGTAAATGGAAAACTGGAAAATATGCTTAGGTCTCTTGATAAATGTGTGTTCTCATCCCAATATACCACACTATTTCATTATTTTATGATAACACCTTCTATTTCAGACCAATGTTTAAGGAAATTAATATATAGCATAATAAATACCATTTCACTAGATATAACAAAAGACTTCTCTATCAAATAGGCAAAACTTTTCAAACCTCTTTCCTTTCTAGAGATGATGCCTCTTGGTAGAGATGGACTTTTAGTTATTTTAGGACACTGTTGTTCTTGGACACACACTTTTGCTTCATCTTTCCTAGGATTTTCTGGTGCTAGATGACTTGTCGCTTCTGATAAGTAAGTTAAACTACTGTCCTTCAAACAGGTCACTTCAAGTGTAGACTCACTGTCCTGTATAAACTTTCTGTCCTCTCTGGATACATCAATGACCTTTTGGTGTTTTTTGGAAAATTCAGCCAAGGACTCCAGTGCACTCTCAAAAGTTGAATGGTGCTGAATCTGCTGCCGAACCCATTTAGAAAGTCCTAAGGAAAAAGGTAAACCCAAGGAAGATATTATGCATTAAGAATACACTCAGTTAATTTTTCTAATGAAGTAATCCACATGAATCTAGGGTATACAGAATGATTCTCAATATTTTTCCTGCCTAAACAACTTCACATGTACACTGTGCTCATGTATGAGTAACATTTTTCTTTATATGCACTGATTATCAACTGGAGGGAGGGAAGAGGCAGTGGGAGTAGAGTGGAAAGAGAGAAACGTATTGTTATCACTTTAGAATAACTGGGGAAATAAGACAAATTTTAATTTCATCATAATTCCCCATAAATATTGCTTACATTTTAATTTTAGGGAAATTAGAAGTTGTAAATAACATAGTCTTTCATTCCAACTTTGATTTCTTCCATGAAAATAAATTCAAGATGCCAGTCTCATAGGTTTTTTTGTTGCCCTTCTCCCTCAATTCCAAATATGTCTTAAACTATCCTAGGAATGAAAGGAATAACAATGTTATTAGGGACAAATTGTGTCCTGTTTGAATATTTATTATATAATTATTTTTAATATATAAATAATCAAGTTGTAAGGGATGTGATTTGACCTGTAACATGTGAAAACTGTACAACCCCTGAACCACGTTGAAAGTATAAGGTGTTTTGTTTCATTTCAGAATGAAATTAAAAATCAGGTATCTGGACTTTCAACAAAATAAATATTCTCTTCTAGTGTTACTAAAACTATCATCATCTTTTGAAGTAGTTTAAAAAGTCACTATGGAATTTTAAGTTAAAAGAAAAATAAGATAGGGCTTCAAGTTGCGATACATTCATTTCAAATACATTGCTTTGCTTTTATTTTAATGGAGCTTTTCTATATTTAATGTAAATTGAATTGAGTTCTATAGTTAATACAAACTGAATTTAAACAAAGACTAGCCATCAAAAGGAATTTGTATGTTGTTGTGCTATTATTGTCTAGATAAGACTTCACACTTTTATGAATCTCAGAAAAAATGAATAAAAACCATACAGAAATAATGAAAAATTCTTAATTTAAAAAATCTCTCGGGGATGCCTGGCTGGCTCAGTAGGTGGGGCATGCGACTTGATCTTGGGATTGTAAGTTCTAGCTCCACACTGGGTGTGGAGACTACTTAAAAGTAAAATCTTAAAAAAAAAAAATCTCTCAGCAAATCTGAACCATCAAGGAAAAATTTAACTTCAAGATTTTAAAATAAGAAAAGCTTGTTTTCTTTTCTTTTTTTTTTTTAAGTAATTTTTTTTTAAAGATTTTATTTATTTGTCAGAGAGTGAGCACAGGCAGACAGAGTGGCAGGCAGAGGCAGAGAGAGAAGCAGGCTCCCTGCTGATCAAGGAGCCCGATGTGGGACTCGATCCCAGGACACTGGGATCATGACCTGAGCCGAAGGCAGCCGCTTAACCAACTGAGCCACCTAGGCGTCCCAAGAAAAGCTCGTTTTCAAATTTTGCATTTTTTTAGTTGAAGTATAGTTGACAAGAACATTTTAATTTTTTGAAGATTTTATTTTTAAGTGATTTCTACACCCAACATGGGGCTTGAACTTACAACCCCAAGAACAAGAATCCTATCTTCTGTCTACTGAACAGCCAGGTGCCCCTAGAAGAACATTTTGAATAAGCATTTCCCTTAAAGTTATTTTTGTTTGCTTGGGGGAAATAATTATACTGATTAAACATGAAACTTTCTAAAATTGAAAAATTATAGTATTATAGTCATTTCTTTCATGTTTGGAACTTTCTGTAATCAAAGAAAGCTTTTCAGTGTAAAATGTCAGGTTGCTTTTGAAAACTCAAAAGAATCTGAGCTCCACCTGCTGACTAAACATAGCACTTAATATTTTGCTTTTAGTTGTGTCCGGACCTAAGCTCAATGGCTTGCTTTACATGGAAAGGGCAGAAAAGAGTGCTTTAATCCAGGTGAATACATTTTAATACCCAAGCAAATATTAGACTCTGAAATAGAAAGAGTCTATACCCACAGGTAGCTAATCTAAAAGAAACTTTAAATTTTCTATCTCTTTATCATAGTATGGTATGAACTTCTTAGCTTTAAAGATAATAAAGATGCAAGTATTTCCAACAGTTCTTTAATAACAGTTGGATTCCTGGTATTGACTTAAAAGGGATGGTGTGACTGCTGGATAAAAACTATAGGCATATAATATTTGTTCATCTGAGTGGGGAAAAAATGACCATCTACTTCATCTTGAGGCCTACAGTGGTACTTTTTTTTCTTTTAGAAAATATTAGCTCTGACTAGGATGAACTATAGAACAGCTGAAGCATTTCTCAACAATCAACAAACTTTAGTATAATCTAGAATGAAAGAATAAAAAATCCTAAGCAGCCAAAGGAAATGTGCTTATGTGCTTAAATGTAAAAACTCATTTCTTAGAAAATTTCTGTGAACAGCCTTTTCCCTGATAATGCTAAATAAATTATTATTGTTACTTAATTAAATCCCATTCTATGAAATTAAAGGATCCTAATTGATATGTTAGTAACTAACCAACTCCTCTATAAAGATTTTTTTGTAAATAGATAAGCATTAAATGCTAGATTTCCCATCAATGTTACTTTTTCCATGTTTGATCTATTAATTCAAATTCTGTCCAAAATTTTTCTTTAAAACTAGCAGTTATTAAATACCAGAGATTGTTATTAATTCTTACTCTAAGCCCAGCTGCAACTCTTACCAGATATATATCGACTGGGATTACTCCTGAAGCGATCATCCACTAGAATAAGAGCTCCCCAGTCATTTTTGTGTCGAATACACCTATTAAAAAAAGAAGGGAGAAAAATCAAACAAAAATGACTTTGAAAAGGCTGGGTGTAACAGTTGATTTAAGCGTCTGGCTCTTGGTTTCAGCTCAGCTCGTGATCTCAGGGTTGTGAAATCGTACCCCACACCAGGCTCTCCCCTCAGTGTGGAGTCTGCTTGAGAGTCTTTCTCCCTCTTTTATTCCTAAGATCACTATATGTTGTTATGGTGAATTATTCTTTTTACCGATTGTTGGATTTGGTTTGCTAAAATATTTTTTAATTTTAAAAATTATTCAAGGGGTGCCTGGGTAGCTGATTAGCTGGGTAGTTGATTAAGTGTCCAACTCTTGATTTCAGCTCAGGTCATAATCTCAGGATCGTGAGATTGAGCCCTGCAACAGGCTCTGTACTCAGTGGGGAATCTGCTTGGGATCTTCTCTCGAGACCTCCCTCTCCTTCTGCCCCCCCCCCAATACTCTTTCTCTTAAATAATAAATAAAATCTTGAAAAATTACTAAAAAGAATAAGTGTATAATTTGGTGATTTTTGGTATGTATACAAAGTTGTGCAACCTACACCACTACCTATCACATATTTTTATGTTACCAAAAGAATCCCAGTGTCCACTAGCCACTCCCAATTATCCAACTATTCCCCCTATTCTCTGGCAATCATGAATACATTTGCTGTCTCTTTAATTTGCCTATTTTGGAGATTTCATATAACTGGAATTATGTAACATATGGCATATTGTGTCTGGCTTCTTTCATTTAGCACGATGCTTTCAAGGCTACTTCTTTTGTATATGAGTAATTTGTTCCTTTTTACAGCTGAATAATATTCATCGTATTTATCCATTCATAAGTTAATGGGCATTTGGGTTGTTTCTACCTTTTGACTATTACGAATAATGCCATTTTGAACATTTGGGTACAAATTCTCATTTGAATCCAACTAGGAGTGGAATTGCTGGGTTGTAAAGAATTCAATGTTTAACTTTGTGAGGAGCTGCCACACTTTTTTCCTGGAGCACTTGCACAACTATACATTTCTGTCAGCTTTGTGTGAGATTTCCTATTTCTTCATACCTCCACCAACCCTTGTTATTATCCATCTTTTTCAATATATGTACTCTAGGAAGTCTGAAGTATCATTTCACTGTGGTTTTAATTTGCATTTCCCTAATAAATAGTGATACTGGGCATCTTTTCATGTGCACACTGGCCACTTGTGTATCTCTTTTGGAGCAATGCTTATTCAAATTATTGGTCCACTTTTAAACTGCATTGTTTGTCTTCTTATGGTTGACTTATAAGAGTTCTGTATATATTCTGGATACTAAATGCTTATCAGACACACTTTTTGCAAATATTTCCTCCTGTGCATGAATTCTTTTCCATTTTTTAGTGGTGTTCTTCGAAGAACAAAAGTTTTAACTTTGACAAAGCCCAATTTATCTAATTATTTCAGTTGTGCTATTGATGTCAGATTTAAGAAACCACTGCTTAGTCCAAGACAAGAAGATTTACACCTTGATAGTCTTTGACCCATTTTGAATTAACTTTTGTATATGGTGTGAAGAAGGGGATTACTTTTATTCTTTTTCATGTGGATATCCAGTTATCCCAACACCATCCATTAAAAGGATGTTTTCCCCCTATTGAATTGTCTTGGCACATTTTGGGGGGCGGGAGGTGGCTTAAACAGTAGGAATTTTTTCCTCACATTTTTTGAGGCTGGGAAGTACAAGAAAGTGGTGTGAGCTGATTTAGTTCCCTGGTAAAGCTCTCCTCCTGACTTGCAGATGTCAGCCATCTCACCATGTCCTCATGTGGGTGGGGGTTAGAAGGAGAGGAAGAGAGAGATGACCAAATTATCTGGTATCTCTTCTTATAAGGGTACCGATCCCATCATGAGGGCCCCACCTGTATGACCTCATCTAAACCTAATTATCTTCCAAAGGCCTCATCTCCAAATAGCATTATTTTGCAGATTAGGGTTTCAACATATGAAGTTGAGGGAGGCACAATTCAGTCCATGGCAGGAAGTAAGAAAATTATATAGTATATGAGACGGTACTAAGTATTAAGGAAAAAAATATAAAGGGAAAGAGAATAGGGAATGTTGGTAGGGGGTGCTAAATTTTAAACACAGCGATGTTGAGCAGTGAGAAAACATCATTTGAATAAAGAATCTTCACAGGTAAAGGAATGAACTGTGTATATATATGTGGAAGGGGAAGTGTTCTAGCCAGAGAAATTCAAGTGCAAAGGCCCTGAAGCAAGAGCTTACTTGACATAGGGAACAGCAAGGATCACAATATACCCTTTTCAGTGTGACCTCTTCTCTCCCTTTAGTTGTGGAGTTTGTTTTGTCAGTGTTCAGACTGATTTATGGGGTATTTAAGATGATTTGGTAGTTAACTAGTTGTGTTTATGAGACAAGACAAACCTAGAGTTCTCCTACTCCTCTGCCATCTTCTCCTCCTTCTGTCCTGACACTTTTGTCAAAAACCAACTCACTGAGATGTGGGGCTTTGCTTCTGGACCTCCGATTCTACTCCTGTTTTCTGTATGTCTATATTATGCCAGTACAACACAGTCTTGATTATTGTAGCATTGCAATAAGTTTGAAGTTGAGAACTGCCAGTTCTCCAATTTTGTTCTTTTTCAAGATTTTTGTGACTATTCTTAGTTTCTTTTTTCTTTTCTTTTTTTTTAAGATTTTATTTATTTATTTGACAGACAGAGATCACAAGTAGGCAGAGAGGTGGGGGGGAAGCAGGCTCTCTGCTCTGCAGGGGCTCGTGGGATCATGACCTGAGCCGAAGGCAGAGGCTTTAACCCACTGAGCCACCCAGGCGCCTATTCTTAGTATCTTTCAATTTCCATGTAAATTATAGGATCAGTTTCTCAATTCCTGCAAGAAATTGGGCTGGTATTTTGGGATTGCACTAAATCTCTGCAGATCAATTTGCGGAAACGTTATCTTAACAATAAATCTTCCAGTCCCTGGAATTCTTCCATTTATTTAAAATTTTCTTTCAACAATGTTTTGTAGCTTTTAGTGCATAAATCTTGCATTTCTTTTGTTAAAATTACTAAGTAACTTATTCTTCTTGATGCTATTGCAAATGAAAATTTTAAAATTTATTTTTATTGAAATATAGTTGATACACAGCTTTACGTTAGTTTAAGGTTTACAACATAGTGATTTAACAAGTCTGTATGTTATACTATGCTTATACCAAATGTAGCTATTTTTGTCACCATATAACACTATTACATTATGTAAATGGAACCTCTTAATTTCATTTTTGGACTGTTTATTCCCTCTGTATACAAAGTGATTGATTTTTGTATACTGAATGTTTCTTGTAACTTACTATACTTGTTTACTAGCTCTAACAGTTATATTTTATGGATACAGAATTTCCATGTAGAATATCATGTCATTTGCAAATTTTAAGATAATTTTATTTCTTTTCCAATCCAAATACTTTTTTTTTTCCCCTTGGCTAATTGCCCCCAACCTCTAATACAATACTGAATACAAGTGGTGAGAGTGGACATCCCTATCTTGTTATCAAACACATCAGGGCAAAGTTGTTCACTGTAAGTTTGTAATAGATGCCCTTCTATTTCTACTATATTGAGTGTTTTATCATGAAAACATATTAGGTATTGTCAAATGCTTTTTTCTCCTCTTGAGATCATGCGGTTTTTGTATTTTATTCTACTAATGTGGCATATTACATTGATTGATTTGAGTTGGACCAACAAAATTGGTTGGATGTTGAACCAACCTTGCAATCCCAGGATAAAACCCACTTGGTCTTTGTGTATAATCTTCTGGTAAGTTGCTGGATTCAATTTTTCTGCTTTTCTGTTGAGGATTTTTGCATCTATACCCATAAGAGATATGCTGTGTAGTTTTCCTTTCTTGTGATGTCTTTGATTGGTTTTGGTAACAGGCAATAGTGGCCTCATAGAATATGATGATACATGTTTGCCCTTCTATTTTTCTGAAGTTTGTAAAGGACTGGTATTAACTCTTTTTCTTTTCTTTTTTTTTTTAAAGATTTTTATTTATTTATTTATTTATTTATTTATTTATTAGAGAGAGAGTGAGCGAGAGAGAGCGAGCAAGCTCAGGCAGACAGAGGGGTAGGCAGAGGTAGAGGGAAAAGCAGGCTCCCTGCCGAGCAAGGAGCCCGATGTGGGACTTGATCCCAGGATGCTGGGATCATGACCTGAGCCGAAGGCAGCCACTTAACCAACTGAGCCACCCAGGCGTCCCTCCTTTTAACATTTGCTAGAACTCACCAGTGAAGGCATTTAGTCCTGAGCTTTTCTTTGTGGGAAATTTTCTGATTACGAATTCTTCTATCTCTTTACTTTTTATAGATATATTCAGATCTTCTTCTTGTTGTGTCAGTTTCAGTAGCTTGTGTTTTTCTATGAATTTGTCCATCCTAATTTATGTAATTTGCTATCATGCAATTGTTCAAGGCATTCTCTTATAATGTTTTATATTTTTATCAGGTTGGTAGTAACATCCCCTCTTCATTCCTAATTTTAGTAATTTAAGTCCTTTTGGTATTTTCTCTTGGTCAGTCTAGTTAAAGGTTGTCAATTTTCTTTATCTTGTTAAAGAACTAACTTCTGTTATCCTTATTTTTTTCTGCTGAATATTCTATTCTCTCTCCTTTATTTCCACTCTAGTATCTATTATCCCTTTGATCTACTTGCCTTGGGCTTGGCTTGCCCTTCTTTTTCTAATTCCTGAAGGTAAGAGGTTAGATTACTGATTTCAGATTTTTCTTTAAAAATATTAAAAAGTATTTTTCTTTTAAAAATATAAATAAATATATACATTTTTATATATATATGTGTGTATATATATATATATATATATATATATGGGCATTTACTACTATAAACTTCTTTATGAGCAATGTTTTCATTGTATCTTCAAAATTTTGGTACCACTGTGTTTTCACTTTCACTCCTCACAATGTATTTTCTAGTTTCTCTTATGACTTCTTGGATCCACTGGTTAAGAATATGTTCTTTAATTTCCATATACTTATGAATTTCCCATTTTTTCTTCTGTTGTAGATTTCCAGTTTTATTCCATTAAGATCAGAAAAGATATTTTCTACCATTTTAGCCATCTAAAATTTATTGAAGACTGATCTTGTAAACTAACATATAGTCTATCCTGAAGAATATGCCACATGTACCTTAGGAGGGTGGAGTGTAATATATACGTTAGGTTTATAACTGTTGGGTTATAGTGTTAAAGACTCACATTTTTATTGATTTTCTAATTGTTCTATTATGAAACTAGGGTAACAAAGTATCCAACTACTTAACTGCAGAATTGTCTATTTCTGACAGTTTTTGCTATATACAATTTAGGGTCCTTTTGTTAGTTGCATATATGTGTATATGTTATACAGTTAAATGTTACATATTCTTGATAAAGTAAAAGTTTATTATAGAATATTTATTGTCTCAGGATGTGTGGGGGGCTCAGTTGGTTAAGCATCTGCCTTTGGCTCAGGTCGTGATCCCAAGGTCCTGGGATTTCCTGCATCCGGCTCCTTGCTCAGTAGGGTGCATGCTTCCTCTCCGCCTGCCACTCACTCTCTCTCTCGCTCTGACAAATAAATAAAACCTTTTAAAAAAAGGAGTATTTGGGCACCTGGGTGGCTCAGTGGGTAAAAGCCTCTGCCTTTGGCTCAGGTCATGATCTCAGGGTCCTAGGATCGAGCTCAGCAGGGAGCCTGCTTCCCTCTCTCTCTGCCTGCTGCTTGTCTACTTGTGATCTCTCTCTCTGTCAAATAAATAAATAAATAAATAATCTAAACTAGAGTGTTTCTCTTATTAGCAGAATATAGACGGGTCACATGTTTTTTCAAAATCGGGGTTGTGGGATGGAGCCTCATTTCAGGTTCCACCCTCAGCAGTCTGCTTGGGATTCTCTCCCCTTCTCCCAACCCTTCCTGTTTGTGCTCTCTCTCTCTAAAATAAATAAATAGATCTTTAAAAAAATAAAGTTTTATTTATTTATTGGGGGGTGGGGAGAATCCTCAAGCAGACTCCACACTGAGCACGGAGCCCAACATGGGGCTCAATCCCAGGATCTTGGGATCATGACCTGAGCTGAAATTAAGAGTCAGATGCTTAACCGGCTGAGCCACTCTGGCACCCCGTGTGCACAGCAGATATTTTTATGTATCATGTTAACTTCTTCTTATTTTGAGTTATTTTCTTTGTGGCTGTTTTAATTAACACTTTAACCTATAGCAATCTTATATGGATTAATACCCATTTAATTTCAACAGTATATAAAAGTTGTTCCTATCTCATTCTGTTCCTCCCCCCTCATCTTTGTGTTATTAATGCAATATAAATTACCTCTTTATAAGTATGCCTGTACAGAAAAGAGGCAACACCATGCCAAACTGCTTATCCCCACAGAGGCCTGCATACAAGGCAGACTTTGGTGTTTAGGAACTTAGATTTCAGGAGGGTTTCAAACACTGACTGATAAAAGATGCTCCCTGTGTTTAAAATGTTTATGCAAACACTGATTTATGTTGAACACTTGCTTTGTTTCTAAGAGGTTGGACTTTGGGGAAGTGCTAGGCAGAAGCTATCTGAACAGCCACAAATAAAAACACCGGGTCCTGAATCTTTAATGAGCTTCCCTAATTGACAATATCTCACACATTTTATCACAATCATTGCTGGGAAATTAAGCGTGTTCCATATGACTTCACTGAGAGAGGAGCCTTGGAAGATTTGCCTGATTTCCCCTAGACCTTGCCCATGTGCCTATTCTCTTTGCTGATTTTGCTTCATATTCTTTCAGTGCAATAAATCCTACATGTGCATACAACTGTATGATAATGTATTCCTCCTCCTAGTGAATTACTGAACCTGTGGTGGTTTAGGGAACCCCCAAGACAATGCCTATCACCACATATTTAAAATGATAGCTTTATGCAGCTGTTTTAAATATCCAATAAAATAAAAAGAGTATAAAATACATTTATATTGTTTTTTATATTTATCTATGAAATTACCTTTGTGGATACTCTTTATTCCTTTATATGGATATGTGACTGCATAATGTTTTTTCATTTCAACCTGAAAAGGATCCCCTGTAGTATTTCTGGTAGGACACATTTTCTGGACATTAATTCTCTCAGTTTTTGTTTATTTGGGAATATCTTATTTTCTCCTTCATTTTTGAAGGACAGTTTTATTAAATATAATACACTTTGTTGACTCTTTCTTTAAATAAATGTCAGTCCATTGCCTTCTGCTCTCCATAGTTTTCAGTAAGAAATATGCTAAAATTATTGAGGATGTCTTATAAGGAGTTTTCTCTTGCTGTTTTCTAGATTCTCTTTGTCGTTTAGTAGTTTGATTATGAATGTCTACATATCTTTCATTTTAAATTACTTCACATTTGCTGGTTTTCTTAGATGTGCAGATTAGTGTTTTTCATCAAATTTGGGAAGCTTCCAGCTCTTATTTCTTCAACTAATCTTTCTGTTCCTTTCTCTCTCATCTCCCAAGACCCCCCTTATGTGTATATTAGTAGCTTGATATGGTCCTACAAGTCCCTGAGGCTGTATTCATTATTCTTCATCCTTTTCCTCTCTATTCCTCACACTGGATAATCTTAGTTGACTTACCTTTAAGTGAAATTATTCTTTTTCCTGCTCAAAACTGCTGCTGAGTCACTCTAATGAATTTTTCATTTCAGTTACTGAAATTTTCGAATCCAGAATTTCCATTACATTCTTTTAAAAAATTATTATTGATTCTTCCTTGAAAAAATTATATTTGGTGAGACATCATTTTCATAGTTTCCTATAGTTCTTTAGGCAGAATTTCCTTAGTTTTTTGGCTATATTTAAAATAAATTTATACACTAACTACAATGTCTGGACTACCTTAGGAACATTTCTTATTGGTTGCTTTTTCTCATGTGTATGGGATATCCATTCTTCTTCCTTTGCAGATGTCATAATTTTTGTTGAAAAAAGTACATTTTAAATAATACAATGTGGCAACTGTAGAATTCAGATTCTTCCCTCTGCTCAAGGACTTTTGTTGTTGCTGTTGTGACTTTCTAAAAGTAATTCTTTGAAGTCTGTATTCTACCATGTATTACTATTGCTAGATCAGCTTAGTAGCTAGTTAATGACTAGGCAAAGATTCCTTAAACATCTGTAACCAATATATGTCTCATTTGCCAAGAGGCTTTGCACATGTTTTCCAACATGTTTTCGATCCTCAGCCAGGCAGGTAACAACTCTGCCATAGTCTTCACTTCTTGCTTCAACAGAGCCTCAAGGTCAACCAGAGGTGAGAACTTAGGAGCTGCTCAGGTCTTTCCTAAGCATGTGTACACCCCTGGACATATGCACCATTGTACATACAGATAAGGCCCACTAAAGTCTAGGAATATGTCAGAACTTTTAAACCCCCTGTGTATATCTTATTTCCCAGTTTTTCCCACTAGGCTGTTTAGTTAGCTTATTATTTGGCCCAAATTTAGTCATCATCTCAGGATGCTGTGAAATTAAACAATTAATTGCCTGGGTAAGCTCCTATTCAGGTCATATAAAGACAGCCTTGTGAATGGGGTCTTCCAGGAAAGCACCAGACAGGTTCCATAAATGACATTTCTCAAGGAGTAAGTTCTAGCCCTTCCTGTGGCGCAGATTACTGGCTTTCCCCATGATTTAAAACCATTGTGAATCTGAAGAGAGGGAATGGGAATTGGGCAAGTGAAAATCCCACAACACTGTGTTCTTAATGAAGAGTCAGCAATTTTCATGAATAAATGTTTCCTGGAATGTTGTAAACTGGTTTATTTACAGTTTTGAAAAAGTTCATTCTAATTATTTAGCCTGTTTTCTCATTCCTTTGTTAAAGAATTTTCAGAGGTCTTTAATCTGTCATTTTGCACATGTCACACAATTTGTTAATATTTTGTTAAGAATATTTTTACCTATGGAGCACCTGGGTGGCTCAGTGAGTTAAGGCCTCTGCTTTTGGCTCAGGTCATGATCTCAGGGCCCGGGGATCGAGCCCCACATTGGGCTTCTCTGCTCAGCCTGCTTCCTCCTCTCTCTCTGCCTGCTGCTCTGCCTACTTGTAATATCTCTCTCTGTCGAATAAATAAATAAAATCTAAAAAAAAAAATATTTTCACCTATGTTTTTGACAGATATTAGTCTGTAGTCTTCTTTCTTGTTTTTTATATTGTCTCATTGAGTTTTGGTAAGATAGTGCTGGCCTCATAAAATAAATTGGGAAGGGTTCTATCATCTATTTTTTTCAAAGGTTTTATTTATTTATTTGAGAGAGAGAGAGAGAATGAGGAGGGGTAGAGGAAGAGCAAGAAACAGACTCCCCATTTAGCAGGGAGCCCAAAAGTCAATTGAATTGACTATTCAATTTATCTTTTTCATCTTCAGTGATTTTGGTACTTTGTGGGTTTGAGGGAATTAGTCTATTTCATCTAAGTTGTTGAATGTATGCATATAGTATAGTTTTGTCCATATTATCTTTTTAACATCTGCAGGGTATATAGTAATATGACTTCTTTTATTCAAGAGATCAGTAGTTTGTGGCTTCCCTTTTTTTGTCAGTTACCTAGAGATTTTCAACTCTATTTATCTTTCTAAAATCAATTTTTTTTAGGGTAGGGGCACCTGGATGGTGCAGTTAGTTGAGCATCTAGTATCTTGGTTTTACCTCAGGTAATATCTCAGGGATATGAGATCAAGCCCTGTGTTGGGCTTTGTACTCAGCAGGGAGTCTATTTGAGACTCTCTCTCCTTCTCCCTCTGCCCCTCCAACTAGTGCTTGCTCTCTCTCAAATAAACAAATCTTCTAAAAAAATTAAATCAATTTTTTAATTCTTAGTTTCATTAATTTCCTTTGTTTTCAAATTCATTGATTTATACCCTTATCTTTATTTCCTTTTTAAAAAATATTTTATTTATTTATTTGACAGAGGTCACAAATAGGCAGAGAGGCAGGCAGAGAGAGAGAGAAGGGAAGTAGGCTCCCCGCGGAGCAGAGAGCCCAAAGTGGGGCTCGATCCCAGGACCCTGGGATCATGACCTGAGCTGAAGGCAGAGTAAGCTTTAACCCACTAAGCCACCCAGGCACCCCATTATTTCCTTTTTTTGTTTGCTCTATATTTATTTTGCTTTTCTTTTCCTAGCTTAAGGTAGAAGTTTATTGATTTCTTTCTTCTTTTTGAAAATAAACATTTAATTATAGAAATTCCCCACTAGGCACTGCTATAGATGCAGCCCACATATTTAGATATATTTTCATTTTTGATTAGCTCAAAATATTTTCTAATTTTCCCAAGACTTTCTGCTTTACCTATGGATTATTTATAAGTACAGTTTTAAAAAAAAGATTTATCTCTTAGTTTTAGAGAGAGGGGGAGGGACATGGGGAGAGAGAGGAAGAGTCTTAAGCAGACTCTGCGCTGAGTGTGGAGTCGGACACAGGGCTCAAACCCAGGACCCTGAGATCACCAAAAGACTCTAATGCCCGACTGGACTGTGCCACCCAGGTGCCACTAGAAGTAGGTTTTTAATATGATTTCACTCATATGTGGAATTTAAGAAAATGGATGAATATATGGGAGGCGGGAAAAGGAAGGAAACAAATCATGAGACTCTTAAGTATAGAGAACCAACTGAGGGTTGATGGAGGGATGAGGGTGATGGGATAGATGGGTGATGGGTATTAAGGAGGGCACTTGTTACGATGAGCATATTTATATGTAAATGATGACCCTCTGAACTCTACTCCTGAAGCCAATATTGAACTGTATGTCAACTAATTACAATTTAAATTAAAAAATAAAAAAAATTATCAGGAGAGGGTGGTGGGGTTACATTATATGTTTATAAAAAAATAAAAAATTAAAAAAAATTAAAAAACTTAAATTACTAGACATTTACTGTAAAAAACGTATGTTTTTAATTTCCAAGTATTTGGACATGTTTTCTTCTGTCAAGTGTTACTGATTTCTAATTTAATTATTTAATTACATTTTGGTCAGAGAACACACTAGGATTTCAATTCTTTTTAAAAAACATAAAATTTGTCATCCAGGATATAGCCTATATATATTTTTTTTATTTTTAAAGATTTTTATTTATTTATTCGACAGGCAGAGATCACAAGTAGGCAGAGAGGCAAGCAGAGAGAGAGGAGGAAGGAGGCTCCCCGCCAAGCAGAGAGCCCTATGCGGGGCTTGATCCCAGGACCCTGGGATCATGACCTGAGCTGAAGGCAAAGGCTTTAACCCACCAAGCCACCCAGGCGCCCCATGGCCTATATTCATAAATGTTCCTTGTGCACCTGGAAAAATGTTTACTCTAACATTGTTGCATGGAGTGCTCTATAGTATCAATTCAATCCAGCTGGTTAATAACATTGTTCAAGTCTTCTGTGTCTTTATTGGTCTTCTGTCTATTCCTTCTATTAATGAGAGAGGAAATGAAATCTTCAATTATGCTTGTGGATTTATCTATTTCTCTGTTCGGATATATTATTGCATCATATATTTTGAAGCTCTGTTTTTAGGTGCATACACATAAAGGATTGTATCTTATTGGTAAATTGACCCTTTCATCACTTTATAATTTTCATTCTTTTTTTTTTTTTTAAAGATTTCATTTATTTGTCAGAGAGAGCACAAGCAGATAGAGTAGCAGGCAGAGGCAGAGAGAGAAGCAGGCTCCCCACTGAGCAAGGAGCCCAATACGGGACTGGATCCCAGGACTCAGGGATCATGACCTGAGCCAAAAGCAGCAGCTTAACTGACTGAGCCACCCAGGCAGCCCTATAATTTTTATTCTTAAACTCCACTAATACTCTTTGCTCTGAACTCTACTTTGTCCAATATTATTTAGTTATTTAATATAGTTACTCCAGAAAGTTCACTTGTACTTTGAATTCTAGTCTTCCCAAATCTGTCTGCTACTATTTACTTTTCACAGTACTCAAATAGCTGTTTCATGCATTCTAGGTTTTTAAGACAGTATGTAGTATGCTTACTCCATCTTATCAAGAGTTGAAACCTATTTTTTTAAAGATTTTTATTTACTTTTTTTATAGACAGAGATCACAATTAGGCAGAGAGGCAGGCAGAGAGAGAGGAAGGGAAGCAGGCTCCCCGCCGAGCAGAGAGCCCAAAGCCAGGCTGGATCCCAGGACCTCAGGATCATGACCCGAGTCAAAGGCAGAGGCTTTAATGCACTGAGGCATCCAGGCACCTCACCTCCTATTTTTTTTAAAAGAAATTTAACTTCATAAATTTTAATTTTTAATTAAAACACAAGCATAGTTTAAAAATCAAATAAAAGCACAATAGTTATAATTTTTATAAAAAACTCAGAATTCTCTTTTACCTATGTACATCCTATCTCCAATTCCCAATCCTCAGGAACAATTCCCTTAAATAAATTATAGTTCTACTCATTTACATCCACGTTTCTAAATAACTTTTAGTACTACTACTTCTTGATTTTTAACCTTTACATACTATGTATTGATTTTTCCTATAGAAGATGTTTATTCTCTTACATCACTAATACCTCATCATCTTTTCATTTTCCTGATAGTTATACCACAATTCTGGTATAATCAATATTCAGTGGATTACCACTTATAGGTGTTATATTGTACACTATGATTACATTTTCTTTCTTGTATAAGACTTTTTGGTCTGTCCTAGAGTTAACAACTCTTTCCTTTTTTGCTTTTCTACGTATTCTATCACTAATTAATTCCCAAACTTTTCCATAGCTATAAAAATTCTCAGTACAGTCAAAATCCATCTTCAGAAAAAATCTAGGTTGACGGCTATGGGACTGCTGCACAGCTGTCATCCCCGAGCTTCCCTTTCTAATTTAAGAATTCTTTTTCCTTCTATTCTGGGCTAGAACTCCAGTTTCCTGCAACCTTGATATTCCTCTGTCTGAATTTTCTCTTATTTGATGAAGCATATCTTCCAGTAGCATTCTGAGAAAGTGTGCATTTGAAGCTAGTGTTTTAGGTTCCCCCCTTTTAAGATTTATTTACTTATTTGTCAGTGGGGGGGGAGAGAGAAAGAGAGCATGAACAGGGGAACGGTAAACAGAGGGAGAAGCCAGTTCCCCAATGAGCAAGGAACCTGATATGGGACTCAATCCCAGGATGCTGGGATCATGACCTGAGTTGAAGGCAGATGCTTAACTGACTGAGCCACCCAGGCATCCCTAATGTTTTAGGTTCTTTGCATAGTGAAAGCTTTATTCTGTCTTACAGCTAAATGATCATTTGAATTGACAGAATTTAAATTACAAGTCAAAAATTTGAAGATAATTTAAAACTGTCTTCTAGCTTCTAATGTTGTTTTTTAAGGAGTCTCTCAATTGTGATTCCATGTCTTTTGTAATGAGACCTGTTTTTCTTCTCTCTGGAACGTTCTAGGGCTTTTTCTTTATCTCAGGTACTTTGAAACTGCCCAGTGAGGTGCTTTGTAGCTTTTCTCACTTTACTGGTGCTTGGGTGGGCCCCTTTAATCAGGAAATTATGCCCTTCAATTCTGAACATTTTTCTTGAATTATTTGATGGGTTTAAGTTCTTCCATATTTTTTCTTCTATATTTTCATCTTCTATATTTTCTCTGGTCTCCTCCTGTAGATCTCCTTTTTATCAGAGGTTGCTTCTTGCATATTGATCTTTAAATTTTCCTTCTTTGTTGTTTTTTTGTTTTGTTTTGTTTTGACTGAGGAAATTTCAATTTTATCTTCTGAGCCCAATTCTACATTTAAAATTTGCTATCATGTTAATGCCTGAAAACTTCTTAAAATAAATCTGTTCTTAATTCATGGAGGAAGTATCTTACCCTCTATGGATAATGGGATGGCTAACTAAGCCCACACAGGAAATTTGGTCCATATCTTGTTTTTATACAGCCTACAAAGTAGGAATGGTAATCAGATTTTCAGAGGGTTAAAGAAAAAATAAAGAAGAATAAGGTACAGACTGTACATGGCCCCAAACCCCTAAAATACGTATTGTACACCCCTTTACAGAAAAAGTTTCACCAACCTCTGTTTTATTGTACTGTTTCTGTTTTCTACAAGTTCTTCCACCCTGTTTTTGTTTTGTTGGCATAATTTTGTTGTTGTTTTGATCTGTATTTTTCATGTTACAGACTTATTTTGATTATCTGGTGATCACTCTTTACACTTATGTAAGAGTAAAGTATTAAAATTTTGACTGATACCTCTGCCTACAAGGATGTGGCTTACATACAGGGAAGCTTTGTCAGAGTAAGGTACTTTGGTAGGAACAGGACCACTTTGCTACTATCTTTAGTATCTTTACTAAAGATAAAGATACTTTATCTTTATCTTTAAAGTAAAGATACTTTACTGAATCTTTAGGTCTTTATTCATGAGGTCAATAACATCCCTAGATAGAAATACTGTACTTTTCTGCCTCAGAGACATAAAATTGATTATAAGCCTATTCAGAGCTGAGAAGTTCTCACATTCCATAAACAGATTTTCCTTAACCCCCATCTTTAATACATTCTTAGTTATACCTGGAGTTGAAGAATATGTAAACTCTTTTTTTTTTTTTTAAACTTATTTATTTGACAGACAGAGATCACAAGTAGGCAGAGAGGCAGGCAGAGAGAGAGGAGGAAGCAAGCCCCATGCAGCGCAAAGAGCCGGATGCGGGGCTCGATCCCTAGACCCCGGGATCATGACCTGAGCCGAAGGCAGAGGCTTTAACCCACTGAGCCACCCAGGCGCCCCTATGTAAACTCTCTTAATAAAATCTCTCCAAAGAGTAAATTTGAGTGGGGGAGGGGGTTGTCTACTTATAGTAACTTGCAATCATTTCTTTTGTGATTAATCCTACTTCAAATGATACTTTAGAGTGCCCCCTATGTCCCAAGCTTTTCCATGCCTGAATCTGAAGAATTTTGTTGGCTTTCACAACAGTTTTCTTTTGCCTGCTAAGTCACTCAATCATTCACCTGTTCTCTGGTGTTCAAAATTTGCTGACATCTCAGCTGTTAGTGTTCCCTCTCCCACTCTTTTTAACTTTGTAGTTTTGGCAATTTTATCATTTTTATTCCTTCAGCTTCGTGGGTTTTGAGTAGGGTGAAGATTAATACAAATGTTTGATTTTTCTAGAGATTTAAAATAATCTAAATTTTATATGACATTTTGTTGATATTATTTTAAAGCAATTCATAGGTTCTAAGGCATCAGACCACAAAATTAGGCAGGATAGGAAGATGGACAGTGCAAATATTATAGACCAGTGTTGAAAATTAATGGAAAGCTAGGGTGCCACTCTATTTTTTATTCCATTTTGGTTTATTTTTAAAAGTTCTATAGTAGAAAGGCATTTAAGTTATCAAAACAGTTCAGAGAAAAGAATTTCACCTTTTCTTTTTTCCATTGTTTTCATTCTGTCTTGTTCAAATGAATTATGTCCACTTGAGACAAAGATTATACTTTCAGTAAAGCAGACCCGTTAGGAAACTCATAGTGCAGTTGTAACCTGGTCACAAAACCATCTGGTACATTCCCAAGGGCTGTTATTACATTTCATGGACTTATATTACTTCAAATAGTCTAACAGTCCCATGTGGGCTTAAAAAAAGATTTAAAAAAAAAAAACCCAAAACCTCAATTTGTTTCTGCTTACTTTAGACCTTCCAGACTTATCCCTTATAAGAAGAGTGCTTGATTATAAGTACCTTTTTGGTCAATCAATACATATAATGAGTTTTATCAAGTGATGTAAAACATTTACTTGATTTTTAAATGAGTATTTCTTTGAAATAAAAAGTTGCTGTTGATACTGTTTCCCTGAAAATCAATACAATGACAGTTGGGTCACCAATTTTTTAAGAAATAATAAAATATGAAAACTACAGTATTATATATCAAATGTTACAAACACATTTTTTCATGAAATTCTAGAAAACTGTTTTGAAACTCTAGACGCTCTCTGACTAACATGGTATAGTGGGGAAAGCATCAAACCCACCACCATTTTTCATGAATTCAACAAGTATTAAGCATCCATGCTCCAAGCTGAGGTATAATTGGTTGCTGAGAATGTAAAATACATGTTTAGGGAAGGAGACAGACATATAAACACGTTATTACAATACAATGAGATATATGTGTGAGAGAAATAATGTATAAACTACTATAGGTCTCCTAAGGAGTAAATAACGAGTTGGAAAAGTAAGAAGAAATCTTCATAAAGGACACAACCTTCAACTAGGTTTTGATTGGTAAACTTGCCAAATTAATTGTCTGATAGCTTGTATGCCAAAGCAGAAAGTAGTAAAAGGATATGGTATGTTTAACAGTAAGATGTTTCATGTTTAACAGTGAGAGCTTTAGAGGATAAAGGTAGGGTCTAAGGATAAAAAAGCAGGTCTTGAGGTTTTAAAAATAGGTGGGGCCAAGATATGAAGGCCCATTTAGTAGTTATATGCTGTTAGATAAGTAATTTCATCTTTTACAGTCTGTTTAATATATGTAGAAAATGTTTATAAATGACAAAGTAGGATATAAATATATTTTTGCTTCAGGACACCTGGGAGGCTTAGTCGGGTGAGTGTCTGCCTTGGCTCAGGTCATGATCCAGGGTCCTGGGATTGACTCCCATATTGGGCTCCCTGCTCAGGTCTCCCTGTTCAGCGGGGAGCCTGCTTCTTCCTCTCCCTCTGTCTGCTACTCCCCCTGCTTGTGCTCTCTCTTTCTGTGTCAAATAAATAAATACAATCTTAAGAATATTTACTGTCCTGAAATAAGTACAGTGACTAAAGGTCAAGAATTTTAAATAATATTCAGGCTCCCCTAGAAACATTTGCTGAATATTAAAATACAAATACAAGAACACAAAACAGGTCCATCAACAGGGAGGCACCAAGTAAGCAGTGAAATGCTTCAAGAACAATTTATAGGGCACCTGGGTGGCTCAGTGGGTTAAACCCCTGCCTTCGTTTGGCTCAGGTCATGATCTCAGGGTCCTGGGATTGAGTCACGTGTTGGGATCTCCACTCAGCGGGGAGCCTGCTTCCTCCTCTCTCTATGCCTGCCTCTCTGCCTATTTGTGATCTCTGTCTCTGTGTCTAATAAATAAATAAAATCTTAAAAAAAAGAGAGAGAACAATTTATAGTGCAACTTGATGCCCAGTACCAATGAAATTTCTAGGCAGAGAGGGGCAGCAGCTTAACATATCAGTAGATTAACCATAGAACAGAATCATTCAATTTGCAGGGAAATACCTGCAGAATATCATTTTTAAATGATGGGGAAGGGAGTGGGTGATATGTTCTGGGACTTAAATCCAGTTGTTGTAGTCCTATGTCATTAGCTATCTGTAAATCTGAACTCAAATGTGATCTAACATGTTTATATGTAAATAGGCTAATGTGAGTGAAAAAAGACATGAGAAAAATTTAAATTCTGGATTTGGTTAGGTCAGATTATAGTTAGGTATGGGTCTTTGGCTGAATAGAAAATATGTCAAATGGTCATGTTTTCATGAATTTATTCTTAACCTGTGTTCTTTTATTTTGATTATATGAGTGCCTTACAGCCTCACAGGAAAAATTATTACATGGTCTTAACTAATTACAATTTCATGAATAGAGAATATAAAATATTAGATTATTAAAAGTCTAAGGATTCAAGTTTTATAAGTTAAATGCTATGTTTTACAACATGAAAATTATGTTAGAAAATGGTGATTTAATAACTAATTCCACAAACACAAATCTTAATGGACCAGAATCCTTAGGAAAGTAAGTATTATAATTAAATGTTATTATTAGTGGTATTAATACTTCAGCTTTTTAATTTTTTTTTTTAAATTTATTTTTTAAAAGATTTATTTACTTATTTGAGAGTAAGAAAGAGAGAGAGTGTGCACAGGGGGAGGGACAAGGAATTTCAAATTGACTTCTCGCTGAGCACGGAGCCTGAAGTGGGGCTTGATCTCACAACCCTGAGATCATGACCCGAGCTGAAACCAAGAGTTAGATCTTCAACCACCTGAGCGACCCAGGTGCCCCCAAAAGCATGGTTTCTTTTAACTTCTCTTGAATGGTTTGCCTTTTTTTTTTTTTTTTAATTTATTGGACAGACAGAGATCACAAGTAGGCAGAGAGGCAGGCAGAGAGAGAGGAGGAAGCAGGCTCCCCGCGGAGCAGAGAGCTGGGATGTGGGGCTCGATCCCAGGACCCTGAGATCATGACCTGAGCCGAAGGCAGCAGCTTAATCCACTGAGCCACCCAGGTGCCCCGAATGGTTTGCTTTATAACCATAAAATCATTATCTAAGTTCTGGATGTTCACAGGATAACATTTTTACTGTTTGGTGGTGAACTTCTATGAACATTTATGAGTACCTCTTCTGTGTGACATTCATTGATCAATCATAAATCTTCTTTGAACTTTAGCAAATTTTGAGGTTTTAGGGTTTCATTTATTCCACTGATTCTTTTCAGCTTTCACTTGTGACATCTATCATTAAAAATATATCGGTTCCTAAGGTTCTAGTAAAAGAAAATGCTATCAAATTTATTCTAAGAAGCAGCAAAACTAACTTTTCTATAGCCCAGACCAGTAACAGTAACATTGTTAAATAATGTTAATATTACAGTAACATAAATATTACAGTAACATTATGTTAAATTTCACTTACCTACCTAGGGCCTGGTTTAAGGCCCTATATGCTTGAATTTCATACCACTGACGACCAGGTAAAAGACCTCTCAGTTTTGAGTGTTGATCATTGTATTTTCGCTTTAGTTCAACCTAATAATTTTAAAAATATTAAAAATATAGTAAATAAATCAAGGTTCATTTAAATAATCATATTAAATTCTAATATTCTGAACATCACTTTATTAAAGTAGAGAGATTTCTTTTCAGTATATCAGTATTAAATTTTAATCAGCTCCTTTATAATATGTCTATTCAGGGATGCCTGGGTGGCTCAGTTGGTTAAGCGTCTGCCTTCAGATCAGGTCATGATCCCAGAGTCCTGGGATCAAGTCCCACAATGGGCTCCCTACTCAATGGGGAGCCTGTTTCTCCCTCTGCTGCCACTCCCCCTGATTCTATGCTCTCTCTCTCTAACAAATAGTTAAGTCTTTAAAAAATAAATGAAAACTTGAAAAAAGAAAACATGTCTATTCATACTTACTTTCCCTGATTTCCTCCATGCAACTAATTAATTAGTTGTTTGATTAAGTCAAAAGTTTTATTGAGAAATAATTTACATAGAATAAAATTCATGGGGCGCCTGGGTGGCTCAGTGGGTTAAAGCCTCTGTCTTCGGCTCAGGTCATGATCCCAGGGTCCTGGGATCGAGCCCCGCATCGGGCTCTCTGCTCTGTGGGGAGCTTGCTTCCTCCTCTCTCTCTGCCTGCCTCTCTGCCTACTTGTGATCTCTGTCTGTCAAATAAATAAATAAAATCTTAAAAAAAAGAATAAAATTCACACATTTTCAACGTATATATAGACAAATCTTGACAAATGTTTTGTCATGTAACCACCACCATAACCATGAAATAGAGTATTTTCAGCACCTCCTATATCTCCTTTCTATTCCTTTTCAGTCTCTCCTTTGTTGCTAACATTGTCAACCAATGATCTGCTTTCTGTTTTGCCTTTTCTTTTTTTTTTTTTAAAGATTTTATTTTATTTATTTGACAGACAGAGATGACAAGTAGGCAGAGAGGCAGGCAGAGAGAGTGTGGGGGAAGTGGACTCCCTGGTGAGCAGAGAGTCCGATATGGGGCTCGATCCCAGGACCCTGGGATCACGACCTGAGCGGAAGACAGAGGTTTTAACCCACTGAGCCACCTAGGCGCCCTGTTTTGCCTTTTCTGGAATTCCCTGTAAATGTTACTACACAGTATGTAATCATTTGTCTTTTTCATTTAGCATAATGATTTTGGAATTCATTCATGTTGAAACATACATCAGAGGTTCATTTTTTAATGTTTACTCAGATTGACAATCTCTGGTTTTTAACTGGGATGTTTAGACCATTCACATTTAATGTAATATTGTTATGATTTGGGTTTAAATCTACACCATCAGAATACACATTCTTCCCTAGTGCATATGAAATATTCTCCAGGATAGATTATATGTTGGCCACAAAATATGTCTTAAGAAATTTAAGAAGACTGAAATCATACAATGGATCTTTTTCAACAACAATGGTATGAAATTAGAAATCAATAACATAAGGAAAACTGGAATATTCACAAATATGTGGAAATAAATAACACACAACTGAATAATCAATGGATCAGAGAAGAAATCAGAAGAGAACTCAAAAAGTATCTTGATACAAATGAAAAGGGAAACACAACAAACCAAAAATATCAGATGCAGCAAAAGCAGTTCTAAAAGAAAAGTTTATAGTGATAAACATCTATAATAAGAAAAAAACAAAATATCTCAGAAAAACAACCTACCTTTCCATTTTAAGAAACTAGAAAAAGAACAAACTAATCTTAAACTTAGCTTATGGAAGGAAACTAAGATAAGAGCAGAAATAAAATTAAGGTAGAAAACAATGGAAAAAAATTATTGAAACTAAGAATTTTTTTAAACATAAAACTGATAAATTTTTTGCTAACTAAGCAAAAGAAAGAGTCAAAAAGTGATAAGTGAGAGCACATTACAAGTGATACTACAGAAATACAGAGGATCATAAGACCACTGTGAACAATTATATGCCTGGATAAATTCCTAAAAATATAAAACATATGAAGATTAAATCATGAAGAGATAAAAAATCTGAACAGATCTGTAACAAGAAAAATGAAGCAGTAATCAAAAATCTTTGAACAAAAACAATCCCAGGGCTGGTTGGCTTCACTGATTAATTCTATTGAGCATTCAAGATATAATTAACAATGTTCCTTCTCAAATGCTTCCAAAATACTGAAGAGAAAGGAAAACTTCCAAAATCATTTTAAGAGGTCAGCACTACTCACATACCAAAGCCAGATAAGGATGCTACAAGAAGAGAAAATTATAGGCCTATACCCCTATATGATAAACATTGTTACAAACATCCTCAACAAAATATCAGCAAACAATTCAACAGCACAATAAGAGAATCAAACACATGATCAAGTGGAATGCAAGACTGGTTTAACTGTACAAGTCAACAAATATGATATGCCACATTAATAGAAGGGAGAATAAAAACCTTATAATCATCTCAATAGATGCAGAAAAAGCATCTGAGAAAATTCAACATCCTTTCATGGTCAAATATAAAAGGAATCAAATATAAAAGGAATGTAGCTCAACATAATAAAGGCCATATATAATAAGCCCACAGTTAATATCATACCCAGTGGTGAAGAGTTGAAAACTTTTCTTCTAGTATCAGGAGCAGGACAAAGGTGTCTAACCATTTCTATTCAACAAAGTTCTGAAAGTCCAAGCCAGAACAATTATGTAAGAAATAAAAGGCATCCAAACTAGAAAGGAAGAAGTAAAACTATCTTTATTTACATATGTAGAAAACCCTATAGACTCTACCAAAACACTGTCAGCACTAATCAAATTTAGTAAAGTTGGAGGATATAAAACCAACATAAAAAATCAGTTGTTTCTTTTGATGACGACATGGATGGAACTAGAGCGTATTATGCTTAGTGAAATAAGTCAACTGGAGAAAAACAACTATCACATGATCTCCCTGATATGAGGAAGTGGAGATGCAACGGGGGTGGGAGTTAAGGTGGTAGGAAAAGTAAAAATGAAAGAAGATGGGATCGGGAGGGAGACAAACCAAAAGAGACTCTTAATGTCATAAAACAAACTGAGGGGGGTGGGGGGAAGAGGGGTTGGGAGAGGGTGGTGGGGTTACATTATATGTTTAAATAAAGCTTAAATAAAGTTTAAAAAAAATCAGTTGTATTTCCATACACTAACAATAAACTATCCAAAAAAAAGAAAAAAGAAATTAGGAAAACAGTCTCATTTACAATAGCATCAAAACGAATAAAATACTTTGGGATAAATTAAGCAAAGGACACAAAAGATCTTTACACTGAAAACTGTGAGACACTGGTGAAAGAAATTGAAGAAACACAAATAAATGGAAAGATCCTGTGCTTGTGCACTGGAATAATTGGCATTGTTAAGATGTCCTTACTACCCAAAGTGATCTACAGATTCAATGCAATCCCCCATCAAAATCCAAGAGGCATCTTTTTACAGAATTAGATGAATGATAACTGGCTGGTAACCCACATGAAAAGACGCTTAACTTTACTAGTAAATGAAGAAATGCAAATTTAATAATCAAATTTAATAATCCCATTGCTTTTATCTGCAGAATACTGATAAATATTTAACGAAAGTGTTTATATTTTCCTATAAGTACTAATAATATGTACAAGAATATTCACTGCATCTCTGCATTGAAGACAAATAACAACCTATCAAGTGATTAAATATGTTATATTAATTTATTCTGAGATAAATATTGGATTATTAAAAGAAATATTTAAACATTTTGACATGGAAATTTAACCAAAATATATTTTGTAAATGAAAATCACACCCACACAGAAGCAGGTGTCAAATTTTTAAAAAGGACTACAATTTATATCAATGCCAATTCTAAAAGAACCCCCAAAAAGACAAACCAAAATTCTGGCAGGAACCACAGGGGAGAGAGTTCAAAGATTATATTCTTTGAGCTTTTCCCTTATCTCCCCTAAAAAACTGTCAAGTCGTGCTCATACAAATTCAAGATGATCAGCTACTAGCTGAACTACCTACAAAAAACAAAAATCAATATTTTCCAGAGAATAATGGAGTCCAGAATCTCTGTAATGTACCATCTACAATATCTAGTGCACAATAAATATTACTAAAAAGTGTGATTCATAATTAAAGACAAAAAAAAAGTCAACAGAAACCAACCTAGCAAGGGCCCAGCAGTTGGAATTAGCCAAGACTTTCTTGTAGCTGTTACAGATATATTTAAATAACTTGGAAACATACAGTTTAATGCATAAACTTTAGGGAATCTCAGTAGGGAAGCAGAAACTATAAAGAAAGACCCAAATGTAAATTCTATACCTGAAAAATACAGTTAACTGAAATAAAAATCCATGGGATGGGTTTAACAGCATTAGGGAGAAGATGGAAGAACTGGTAAGTCTTAAAACAGATCCACAGAGCCCATGAAAAACATCAACTAGAACAAAACAACTTCATGCACACCAAAAACATAGGTGTGAAAGAATCAAAGCATACAAAAGCACTTAGTGATGATCTAAACAAACTTAAAATTCAGAGCTAAACAGTACTAATGCATTTGAGACAATATTTACTGCCTCAAAGGCTCCACCATTACAGGATATCAAGAATCTTTTACTTTTCCAAGTGACTGACTCTACATTCATTTCTCTATCTAGGTACTAACACAAAGTACTAACACACAGAAACTGTGTTAAACTTCTTTGCTCAAAAGAAATCACAATAAATTCTGCTATCTAGTCAACTGAACTTGATAGTATAATTATATCCCTTTTCAAAGAGACTCATAGTTAATTCAAGGCATACGACTACATTCCTATTAAAAGCAGTATCACACCAAAGGATACCACACCCAGCCTTCATCTGATCTTCATAAAAATTGTTAAATTTACATCATCCTGAAAGTGGAGACTACTTTTATACAAAGTCAGAGTGTATGGTATACACAATTCATAATGACCTATTTAAATATATAAGATAATGAGCTTTTTCCTTTAAAAGCTCTCCTCTAAAAAGATGCAAGTTCTGAGTAAAAGGAAATTATGCATTATGATTTTATATTTTTATACACTAAGTGAATGAACAGAGTTCGTTTTTTTTGTTGTTGTTTTTGTTTGTTTTTTGAGCTAGAGAGAAAGAAAGAAAGAAAGAGCAGGGGAGGGACAAAGGGAGAGAGAGAAAAAATCTTAAGCAGGTCTGTGCTGGGCATCCAAGAGTTGGACACCAACCAAATGAGACACCCAGGCACCCCAAAAGGGGTTATTTTTTTTTTTAAGATATTTATTTATTTATTTATTTATTTATTTATTTGACAGACAGCGATCACAAGTAGGCAGAGAGGAGGAAGCAGGCTCTCTGCTGAGCAGAGCCCGATGTCCCAGGATCCTCATGACCTGAGCTGAAGGCAGAGGCTTTTACCCACTAAGCCACCCAGGTGCCCCTGAATATGGCATTTCTTAAATGAACTGCATGAAATTTAGCAATTTCTAATAGAAGTGGCATTCTAAACTGCAGTTGGTTTCCTAGGTTGTTGTCTGAATTTTTTTTAAATTTTTTTTTTATTTAAACATAGAATATAACCCTACTACCCTCTCCCAACACCCCTCCCCCCAACCCCCCTCAGTTTGTTTTATGACATTAAGAGTCTCTTTTGGTTTGTCTCCCTCCTGATCCCATCTTGTTTCATTTATTCTTTTCCTACCCCCTTAACCCCCACCCCCGTTGCATCTCCACTTCCTCATATCAGGGAGATCATATGATAGTTGTCTTTCTCCGATTGACTTATTTTGCTAAGCATAATACCCTCTAGTTCCATCCATGTCATCGCAAATGGCAAGATTTCATTTCTTTCGATGGCTGCATAGTATTCCATTGTATATATATACCACATCTTCTTTATCCATTCATCTGTGGATGGACATCTAGGTTCTTTCCATAACTTGGCTATTGTGGACATTGCTGCTATAAACATTCGGGTACACGTGCCCCTTTGGATCACAACGTTTGTATCTTTAGGGTAAATACCCAGTAGTGCAATTGCTGGGTCATAAGGTAGCTCTATTTTCAATTTTTTGAGGAACCTCCATGCTGTTTTCCAGAGTGGTTGCACCAGCTTGCATTCCCACCAACAGTGTAGGAGGGTAAACTTTTTTTTATTTATTTAATTTCTTTCCAGTGTAACAGAATTCATTGTTTATGCACCAGACCCAGTGCTCCATGCAATACATGCCCTCCATAAAACCCACCACCTCCATAAAACCCCCAACCTCCCACTCCCACCCCTTCAAAACCCTCAGAATGTTTTTCAGAGTCCACAGTCTCTCATGGTTCAACTCCCCTTCCAATTTCCCTCAACTCCCTTCTCCTCTCCATCTCCCCATGTCCTCTGTGTTATTTGTTATGCTCCACAAATAAGTGAAACCATATGATAATTGACTCTCTCTGCTTGAGTTATTTCACTCAGCATAATCTCTTCCAGTCCCGACCATGTTGATACAAAAGGTGGGTATTCTTCCTTTCTGATGGAGGCATAATACTCCATGGTGTATATGGAGCACATCTTCCTTATCTATTTGTCCGTTGAAGGGCATCTTGGTTCTTTCCACAGTTTGGTGACTGTGGCCATTGCTGCTATGAACACTGGGGTGTAGATGGCCCTTCTTTTCACTACATCTGTATCTTTGGGGTAAATACCCAGTAGTGCAATTGCAGGGTCATAGGTAAGCTCTATTTTTAATTTCTTAAGGAATCTCCACACTATTTTCCAAAGTGGTTGCACCAACCAAAAGGGGTTATTTTTAGGCAGTTTTCAAGAATGGTATGGAGTCAATTATGTCTCAACAAAGCTTAAAAAAAACAAACAAACAAATAAAACAGAACCTAAATAAAAAAGAATGCTGGAGAAACACCAAAAATAGAACACTTAGGGGTGCCTGGATGGCTCAGTGGGTTAAGCCTCTGCCTTCAGCTCAGGTCATGATCTCAGGGTCCTGGGATGAGCCCTGCATCCGGCTCTCTGCTCAGCTGGGAGCCTGCTTCCCCCTCTCTCCCTGCCGGCCTCTCGCCTACTTGTAATCTCTGTCAAATAAATAAATAAAATCTTAAAAAAAATAGAACACTTAAGGTAGGAAAATTGATATAATGGGAGAAAGAAACTTTTGGTAGATTAAAGAAACACTGAATTTAGACTAATATTTAGTTTCACTTAGTACAAAGCATCTGTGATAGGCAGTACAAAGATGAGTTAGGGGCTCCTGGGTGGCTCAGTCATTTAAGTGCCTGACTCCTGATTTTGGCTCAGGTCATGATTTCAGGATAGTGAGATTGAGCCCTGTGTTGGGCTCCACACTCAGTGGGCAGTCTGCTTGAGATTCTCTCTCTCCCTTTCCCTCTGTCCCTCCCCCTGCTCATGTTCACATGCTCTAGTAAAAAAATAAATCTTTAAAGAAAAAAAAAGGTGACTTAAAAATATGTTCTGCCTAGCAAGATTTTGTAAGGAACAGAAAAGGAGTACAAATGGCCATCAAATAAATTTAAGTTTTAGAGTATTTACTTTGATTACAGTGTATAGAAGAAGAATTGAGACATGAAGACATGATATGAATTTGGTGCAAAAGTAATGAAAGCCTTACCTGGAAAGGCAAGGGAATGGAAAAGAGGCCCAGGTTTGTAACACATTGTGGAGCCACAGAACTTCAGTAACGAAGTAGATATAGGGCTTACCAAAGATAGAAAAGTCAAAAATGACTAGACAAAATTTCCAGCCACTAGAGAGAAGCAATCTACTACTCCACCGAGAGAAGACAAGAAAAGGAGTATGTTTAAGGAAGAAGATAAACTTGGCTTAATTCTTGATAATTTCTGGGGCATCTCGCTGGCTTGGTTGGTAGAGCATCCATCTGACTCTTGATCTGGGGGTCATGAGTGAAAACTCTAGAGTCAAAACACTACAGAGCTCCTATGAGTGATCCTAGGTAAGTCAATTCTGTTGTAGCTTACTTTTCCTGTTTAGAAATGGAATGAGTAAGAAAATCTAATTAAAATAAACTTTAAAATGGTTCTCAAATACAACAACAACAACTTAATCACCTATAACAATCTGCTAGTATTGGAAGCTCACAGAAATCGACTATAATACCTAGGAACCAGTTATCTAATGTAAAAGAGTAGGAATTGCTCTTTTCATTTAGTCAACTTTTAAAGATCTCCTATGTACTATTCCTGAGGAAGTATATAGTATATTTTTTGTAGTATATGCCTGATCAAAGATATAAAGAGTTACTTTCTTGGAAAAATCCTGGAATTCAAGATAAATAAAAAAATTAGTTTTAAGAAGTTTTAAAACTACTCAAAATCTCTTCAGTACAGTCTATAATACTATAAACTTTTTTAATACTATGAACCTTTTTAAATAAAAGGACAAGTGTTAGATAAGAAATCAGAAGGGTATACTCCTGACAAGTAACTTTCAAGTTGATAGGAGATAAACTGCATTTTATATCCCCTCAAAATAATCTGTCAAATTTCTGTATTAACTTTGTAACTAGAATACAAATGAAATAAACTTCCCTTTAAGTGTTACAGGCTATGCTTTAAAAATATATACAATAAATAATATGGCATCATAGGAAATATTAAATAATAGCATGTAAAATTTCTCATAATTTGGAGATAAAGTATATTATAATATGTAGAGATTAAAAGAGAATACGCTTTAAAAATTCTATCCACTGGGAAAAATATACATTTCCTACCTATCTCTCAAAATGTAAGCAGTTTTTCTATATTCTACATCCTCCATATTCCCCTCTGTATTCTATAGAATATATCTTATATTCTATACCCTCCAATCCCCACCAAAGTAGCATTTATCTTTTGTCAGTCACAATAGCTTAAGAGTTTTCAAGTTTTCCTACACCTTGTTCCAGACAAATATTTTAAAATGATCACTCTGCCTATGGTAACAGTTGTTCTAGGATTTATTAGTTATAAATGACGTAGAGATAATGTTACAACTATTAGATGAAAGAAATTATCTCTCCTTGGTCTTTTAGTTTTCATTAAAACAAACTAATTTTTATGTACGACAACATGAATTCAATTTCTTATAAATTCTCAAATACTTTTTATAATGCAAATAGCCTTCAAAATAGAGCCAGTATTTTATCTAGGAAAATTTTTTAGATGAAAAGAAAAAAACAAAAAACTTTTGAAAGTAAATTACATGCCAGTTAACAATAAAATATTTTTTATTATATAAAGAAACAGAGTTTTAAAAATTAATAAAAAGTAAAAGTTGTCTTGGGGGAACATATTTAGTTAGGGAAAGCAAAACTAAGGGTTTAGAAAAAGTAGGAAGCTAGTATATACCTCATTTTAATGACATCAGAATCTATTTCATCATACACTTAGGGATTATCAGGCACAAAAATCAATGCCCAATTTAAAATGACATAAAGCATATGTGAAAAAGCCAGTTTCTCCTGCCAGCAAATAGCCTAAATGTTAAGCAAACCAAAGGCTGGAAGGGATTAGTTGAAATGTCAAAAGACAACCTTTTACTTTTACCTGCTCATCCTTATAAACACATTCTCATCCCTCAGGCATGTTTTCCAAACAAACAGTTTCGATGTGCAGCAGCAAAAGGCCCAAGGCAAGCTCTGCCATCTTGTAACTGTCAAAGAGATTAGTCTTTGATCTATTTGGGAGGTCATGTCCACATCCACATTAGCAATACAGTCTAACAACATTATACCTGTTGACCAATCTTTCTTTAGTGCCTCATGAGACAGACGTTTTATATTATGGAAGTTAACTGTGAATGTTTTTTCTGAGTTTTGACAGAAAGTAAACACCATAAACTAAGCTCAAGTGTGGTTTGGAAAAACGATCTTGTAGACCAGTTAACATTACTTTTCAAATACATTTTACAAGGCTTTCCCAAAATAGAAAGCCATATTTAATTGTATACTCTATAAGGAGTTCAAACCACTTGGTCCCCACCTCCAATAAATTAGAGTATGTGTAATTTTGGAGGGATGTGTGAATAGCAGAGAGAAATCAAACTATTTTACCAAAGGTTGCAAACTGAGGGCCCAAAGTTGTATTTTCTGTGGCCCCCTTACTGTAGCTTAAAATAATTTGAGCTATTTGCCAACCCTCAACTAGTTCACTCATTTAAATAATCTGTTTAACTCTTAGCGGCTTGAGTTTGCAACCCATTGGTTCAGATGCTACACTGATTCACAAAACATTTTTTTTTCATAATGAGTTCAAGTTCACACAAAGTGAAGAAACACTCTTAATATCATAGTTTCTAGACAACTAAAAATATTTCTGCATCAAAAGCTAACCTGACATAAGCAGAGATGAGATCCTGAACACCAAGGATAGATAAATCAAGACTGAGGTGGTACTTACAGAATTATGTAAAAATACCCATATAGCTTTCAAGCAGAAGTTATATGGTTTTGGGTTCTGATTTTACTATTACATTATAATATACTCGAGATCAAACAGTAAGTTCCCTAAGTCCTTCAATAACTCAGTTTTACTGGAGATAGTATAGGTAGTACACTAGTAATGGGCACAGTATATATTAAAATAACCACAAGGATTATACTGTATATGTCAATAAGAAATTTAACTCACAGTTTTGAATATTAGATTATTTTTTCAACTTAGTCAAACCCAACAGTGTTGACCATTAGTACCTCCGTACAAGAGTAGCCTTTTATAAGTAGCTTCTGAAGAAATAAGTGGTATGATAAATATGAACTAGAACTATAACTGTATCTCCTCATTTTACTGCTTCACATGAAAGACGGGAATTTATCCCAAATCATACAAATATGCGTTATGATTTTAGTAATAAATGCCTTTCTAAAAGCAATCAATGTAGACAAAATATACTTTCCCCCTTATATGTAAGCTTTACAACAGAAGTTCAAGCTTTGAAACAAGACTAAGAACATATAATCAGCTAAACTTATTAATTAAAAATATTTTAAAACCGTGCTTCAGAAAAATAAGCACATCTGTCTAGCAAACACTCAAAAAGAATAGTTTTATCTTTCACCAAGGTATAGGATCTAAAACATAAACATTTACAGCAAGCCAAATCTGGAAGACAGAGACTGCATTAGAGACATTTACTGCTCTATATCATCACAGTATAAACACTTTTATCAGAGTATCACAATATAAATTCCAACGGTTAGAGTTCTAAACTCAGCATAAGATCTTGGATGTAAAATAATTTAGCCAGATAAAAGGAATATAGCTGGTTTTATTTCATCTGGCATATTTTCAAGATTTCTGAACACCAAGTTAACCAAATATAGTATATATATTTTCTTAAATGGGGAAAAATGGGTTTCTGCCAAGACTTAAGAAGCCAGGCTCCCTTTTAGAGTTTAAAACAAAACACACACACACACACACACACACACACACACACACACACAATATGGTTTTCAATTATTACTTGCTTTTCTTGTTACATTAGGAACTGACCACAATAATCTACCAGAAATAAGAATCAAGACATAGTAACAGACATAGTAACAATAATATAATTTATTTCACATATGTTTTAAGGCTGCTTTGGGTAACATATTTCCTACAGAGAAAATCTGTATTAAACTCTGTTATATATTGTCATTGCTGAAAAAAACAGCCTGGAAATTTCAAATATAAGAAAAAAAATATATTCTCATCAAACCTGGCATCTCTTATTCTCAATATATTCAACATATTTTACCTTAATTGGTTATAATAATTTAGCTACTATCCAGAATAGTTTATTGGTAACTCAGTAACATTTAAATAATCCTGAGGGTGCCTGAGTGACTCAGTCGGTTAAGCATCTGCCTTCGGCTCAGGTCATTATCCCAGGATCCTGGGATGGAGCCCCACCTTGGCTCTCTGCTCAGTGGGGAGTCTGCTTCTCCCTCTTCTTCAGCCCCTCCCTCCTGCTCATACTCTCTTCTCTCTCTTAAGTAAATAAAATCTTAAAGAAAAATCCTAAATAAATGCTTTAGGTAATAATGCAAAAACATTCTGTCAGTATGGAGTATTAGATCTTTGGAGTTTTTAAGAAAATAATTCATCAAGATAAGAAAATGAGCTCAGAAAAAAAGCAGAAGTTAATATTTTTCTATTAAAAGAAAAAAAAGACACTACTTTTAAGACATGCAAGATACCTTAAATCGAATATGCTTATTCTATAAAGGGCAAAGTTAAACATTTTTTTTAAAGAATAGTAAGCTTTGTGGCAATTTAGTTAGGCTATCCATAACAAATATTGTCTAGGTAAACCTGATAATGCTTCAATTATAATCTCCAGAAAAAGATTTATATATATAAGTAATATATATGTGTATATATATACATATATATTCATGCTATAGTGTGTTTTGACAGAGGGAGGTAAAAGTACACAGCTTGGATTCAAGGCTTTGACACTAACTAGTTGTTTGACTTTGGGCAAGTCACCAGTACTCCCTCAATTTAGTTTCCTTTCTCAGTTTCTTCCTCTGTAAGTGGAAGAAAATAATTCCTGCCAACCTTACCTCACAGAGATGTTGAAGAAATAAATGACAATTAGCACAAAACAGTAAAGCATCATATAGTGGAGGTAAGTGAGCTGGAGTCACTAACTATCCCATATTTCTAAAACCCAAAGTAGGTTTGGGTGGGCTTTACATTTTGTAATACTATACTGTTCCATGTATATGAAAACCATAGGACTGACAGAGACAATGCGGGCCATCTAGCCAATATAGGCCATCTCTTAAGCTATTCACCTCAAATCAGGGTTTTAACAACTGGATCAACTTCCTATGAAGGTGCTTAACTGATTCTATTCAATATACAGGCACATCGTTTTAGGTAACATAAAGTAAGTTTCTTCAGTTTGTGAATGGCTACTTTTTCATCAAATATCGATGAAAATACATACATTGGCAGGACAAAGAGAACAGTATTCAGTTTTGAAACATAATTTTTGATAGATAATTTCTGCAAATGATCTTAAATTTTCTGACAAATTAGCACTTTTTAATATCCTTCATATTTTTTATCACTGCACAACCGATTAGCTGTATGTGAACTATATAAAACATGTTAGTGGTGTAATCTATGGAATGAGTACATGACAGGTCCTTTATTAGTCTGAATAGTATCTCATTCGCATATCTGATAATCTAGAGCTTCCCTTGTTAAAGTCACATAGGAGAGCAGAATAACTATGAATAAACACTTCTAGCAGTAACAGTAAACACAACGAAGCATTATCATACATAAGAAAGCAATGTGGGGCTATAATTGGAATCCCAAGCTCTTAAAGGAATGAGCTAATATCAAGAGACTTTTTTCAAAGTTTATTTATTTATTTATTTGTGAGTGAGAATGAGAGAGGGATGGATAGAGAGAGAGAGAGAGTCAGCATGAGAGGAGGGAAGGTAAGAGGAAGAAGCAGACTCCCTGAAGAATAGGGAGTCTGATGCAGAACTCAATACTGGGACTCCAGGATCACGACAACTTGAGCTGAAGGCAGTCGTTTAACCAACTGAGCGACCCAGGCACCCCTCAAGAGACTTTTTTAAGGGGAATGAATAGTGCTGCATTCAGCAAGTGGCAGAGACCTGTACATACTCTTGTATAACTCTGGAAGAAGGCAAGATCTCTCACGCAGGATGCTTGTGGATGTTAGAAAATGCAACACTAAGCACTTTGGGGTGGGGGTGGGAGTGTTGCACAAAAGTTTGGTGGCAATGGCAGGCATAGAAAATAGAAGGTAATCACAGTAAAAGAAGGCTCAGACTCAATTTTCACATGACTCAAATTTCACATGATTAAACACTGTGACATTTAAAAACAAACATGGTCAAGAGAAAGTGTGCACATAACAAAAAGATAATATAAGCACTGAAAAATACTGAAATGTATTTAAAACTATTATCTCCACAGCCCAACAAATGAATTCTGATACTTTCTCCATCTAGATTTTTATTATGTCCAAATTTATCTTTTAAACAGTAAGTATATGCTTGACTTAAAAGTTATTACTTCCTATCTTTCCAATATTTTTCTTAGGAATATTTTATTTAGAGCTTCTCAAATGTGAATGTGTGAGTGTGGGAATAAGACATATAGGAACATAGCATTTTAAAATCTCATACTTCATCTTAGAAAGTAATGAAGACTTCTAGTTTCAGAAAGGAAAAAAGACATCTCCTCTTTCCTTGCCTCTCAAAACCTGCCCCAAACTTAAAAGACAAATAAGAAAAACACAGTCTTCATCTTCATTTAAACTAAGAGAAATTTGCAACCTCAAAACCCAATACATGAATGTGAAAAGCAGATGGACAAATGGTATATGACTAAGCAGAGAGGTAAAAGTTCAAACCAAAGTACCCACAGAGCTACTGAAGGGAAATCAGCCATTTTGGCCAGCAGGAGTCCAAAAAAGTTCAGGAAATGAATGTATAGGTAAACTGCTGCAGGATGTGTACTATGAAGATGAAACAGTAAACAAGAAACAGGAGGAAGATTTGAGACCCAGGAAACTTGGGATCCAACACAGAAGACAGGCAAATCAAATTCCTAGGAGGACAGTAAAGGGAAATCTCAGAATTTTGACAGATAAGTGGGCTAAAGAAAAACTTGGTCCTGACTGAAGTAGAAGGTCAAGAGGCTCGAGAAGCTATGTCTTCAGAGGTTAAAAAAAAAAAAAGGACTGACCTATTATCCAACAGGTGGATAGGATAATTGTATTAGAGGTACTATAAAGATTCATTGAAGGGTGACAGAAGATTAAAGATCTTTTAAAAAGGAGGGGTACCTTGTAGCTCAGTTGGTTAAGCGTCTGCCTTAGGCTCAGGTCTTGATCCCATGGTCCTGGAATAAAGCCCCACAAAGGGCTCCTAGCTCAGCAGGAAGTCTGCTTTTCCCTTTCCTTCTGTCCCTCCACCCCTACCCCGTGCTCTCCTAATAAATAAATAAAATCTTTAAAAAAAAAGGATCTTTTAAAAAGGGAAAAAGACAAGAGGGCGTTATTAATGGGAAGATTAAAAGTACAAGCAAGGAAGGAAATAATTTGACCACAGTGAACAATATTTTCATAGTCACGATTTAATGGGTTTTTTTTGAAGATTTTATTTATTCTTTTGAGAGAGAGAGAGAGATCGACAGAGAGCACGAGCTGGGAGGAGAGGGAGGAGGAGTCTTCCCGTTGAGCAGGAACCAGATAAGGGGCTCAATCCCAGGATTCTGGAATCATGACCTGAACCGAAGGCAAACTCTTAACTGACTGAGCTACCCAAGCACCCTGATCATGATTTGAATACTGATTATGGGTTTAATTTTTGAAATGTGATATAACTACATTAGGAGGAAAAGAAGGGAAAGGGATAGTGAGCTAAAATTTTTATCTCGTACAGGAAGAAACAGATTTAAAATTTATTAAATAAAGATAAATATGGCAGTAAATACCAGATAAAATCGCTAAAAAAAGTGAAAGTCACAGCCTCTCAGAAGCAGGGGCTGGTAGTGGGGCAGAATCCAAGAAACTATTAATATAAGAAACTATGTAGTATATTTTGTATAAATTATGCCTTTGTAAAAGCTTTCTTCAATTTTTTCAACTTGGTAAAATATAATTTTAAAAAATGCAGAGGGGCACCTGGGTGGCTCAGTGGGTTAAGCCTCTGCCTTCGGCTCAGGTCATGATCTCAGTGTCCTGGGATAGAGCCCCGAATCAGGTTCTCTGCTCAGTGGGGAGCTTGCACCTGCCTCTCTGCCTCTGTGATCTCTCTCTCTCTGTCAAATAAATGAAATCTTTTTTAAAAAATGCAGAATGCTCATTTTAATTCATGACATACACTTACTTATATGTCTTACTATATACCGAAGTGATGCTCAACTGAGATTGATTTTGCTTACCAAAAGATTTTGGTAATGTCTGGAGACATTTCTGGTTGTCACAACTAGTGGGGAGAGAAGGGTTTGCTCCTGGCATCTATAGGTAAAGGCCAGAGATACTGCCAAACATGCTACAATGCAGAGAACATTGCTCACAGCAAAGAATTAAATTGCCCAAAATGTCATTAGTGCCAAGCTAGAGAAAACCTGTTCTAAGGAATTTTAATCAACAAATACTGTAATTTTTAAAAAAGATTTTACTTATTTGTTTGACAGATAGAGATCACAAGTAGGCAGAGAGAGAAGAGGAAGCAGGCTCCCCGCTGAGCAGAGAGCCCAATGCGGAGCTTGATCCCAGGACCCTGAGATCATGACCTGAGCCGAAGGCAGAGGCTTTAACCCACTGAGCCACCAGGTGCCCCAACAAATACTGTAATTTTGACACAACAGGAAAATACACTATGAGGTAGTGTATGTAGCTTACTGTACTCCTTGGCACATTACTTTGTCCCACAGTCAGAAAAAATAAACTGAACTTATTTCCAAATTATCAAACCTTTAGTCTCAGTGAAAAATAGGAAAGATTGGGGGTGCCTGGGTGGCTGAGTGGGTTAAGCCTCTGCCTCCAGCTCAGGTCATGATCTCAGGGTCCTGGGATCGAGCCCCACATCAGGCTCTAGCCCCGCATCACTCTGCTCAGCAGGGAGCCTGCTTCCCGCTCTCTCTCTGCCTGCCTCTCTGCCTACTTGTGATCTCTCGCTCTGTCAAATAAATAAATAAAATCTTTTTAAAATAATTCTACTCTGAAGAAAAAAAAAGTTATTTTCAGAGAAGTTAAAAATCAATTCCACCGCTTCCCTTGAGGTAGTGTTCCTGATTATGCTTTGGGCGGAGAGAAGTTATATGTCAATCAACTTTATGAATCCCCAGGGTGATAATTTTAAAGCCTTGAATCTACTCTGAGAACAAAAGTAAAATACAAAGGTCAATAAAGTTCTTATTTTTGCCAAAAACAAGATGAACACAAGAAAATAATTTAAAAATTTTTCATCAACCAAAAGTTCTTTTTTATTAAATATCCAAAGGTTTTATTTGTAGCCATAATTAGGCATGGCTTTTTTTTTCCGATGGAAAGAGAATGACATGACTACTAGGAGAAAAAGAAGAAAAAAGGTTAATGAAACTTGCTTAAAATTTTGTGATTTTTAGGGGCGCCTGGGTGGCTCAGTGGTTAAGCCTCTGCCTTCGGCTCAGGTCATGGTCTCAGGGTCCTGGGATTGAGCCCCTCATCGAGTCCCGCATCGGGCTCTCTGCCCGGCAGGGAGCCTGCTTCTCCGTCTGTCTCTCTCTCTGCCTGCCTCTCTGCCTACTTGTGATCTCTGTCTGTCAAGTAAATAAATAAAATCTTAAAAAAAAAAAAATTTGTGATTTTTAAATGTTTCCTCTCCTGATCCCAAAACATTCCTTTAAGAAATAATGGGAATTTTTTTAAATTTAAGAATTAAAAATACCTCAGCCATTTATTTTAGTGTTTTTATGTTTGTTTTTCAGAAGGGATGAGAGCAAGGTTTGGTTATCTGTTTTCACTGTTCAAGGCAAATTACAAATTGCCAACCTAGCTGGCATAATTAGATTTAAACTAGGTATTACTTTTATTATTTCAAGATAAACTTATAACCTACTTTAATAATACTTTGGCCAAACTATCCTTTGTTTAAAAAAGCTGGGGGAAAAAAGTGTACTGAGGAGGAAAAAAATGTTTAAGTAACAACTCATTCTAGACCTTCAGAGGTGACATGGTTTTTCTTCCATATTTGTGCTTTGGCCTAAGTGTTTCCAACAGCAAGTTGCTGGACTCCTAAATGTTGGGAGTTTTTATTACAGCCCCTTAAGTTTATATATACAGCCATTTCCCCTGGGTAACCACATGTTATTATCGAAGCTAGATCCAGGTGGGTTTCTGTATCAGATGCTACACTATAACTAGAACTCAACCACACTCTGACCTCAGGCTCTATTCCCGGATCTGGCTTCCCACAGGATAGCTTAGAATTTCCCTTGGCTTAGAATAGTCTCAAATCTTTAAAATGGCATACAGGGTCCTAAATGATTTGGCTCCTTAATACCTCTCCCAGCCTCTATTCATATGCCATTCTCCCCAGCTCACTTTCTACCTCAGTTTCTTTCAATTCCTAGAAACTGCTTATCTTCTTTCACACCTTTAGGGCCTTAGCATAGTCTACACTCTCTGTTGAGAATATTCTTAACCATTCTGCTCACCTATATAACTCCTAGCCTTCTTTCCTATGTCAGCTTAGATAGCACTTCCTCAGGAAGTCTTTCTTTACCCCCAAAGACCAGGTCAGGATCCTGTTATACATTCTCATAGTTCTTGTGACTTTTTCTTACAGCATTTATCACAACTGTAATCAACTGTTTATTACTCCTACGTCACTCTTCCTTGCTAAACTGTAAGTTCCATGACACAAGGGACTATAATCTGTGTAGTGGATCACTGTGTCACCAGTCTATTAAAGTATTTGGTACTTGAGGCGGATATTCAAAAGATGGTTGTTTCATTATCCTGAATAGTCTTGTAATCTGGCCTTTGATGAGGCCAATCCACCTTATCAAATGTTTTTATGTTTCAATCTCTTTGTAGACAAGAGATGCCTCCTTCATCTATTTTAGGCAAATCAAAGTAAATGGATATCTGGATGAGAGGTGAAAAGTGTTGCTCAATTTCACTTTCTCTAAGCATCTGAATACCCAGATTCCATCCCACCAAAACACTCTGTTACACATTCAGGTCCTTTACTAAATTACAGACTTCAGTAGTGTAGAGATAGCATCATGTTCATTTTTGTACCTACTATATTTAGTAAAAGTTAGGCTCTTAGTAAAAGCTTATTATATGAATGAATGAATGAATGCTACAATACTCAAGATCACCAACACAATAATGAAAGTGATACAAAAGGAATATATAAGTCTACTTAAAATTACTAAGAATGGCTTCCGAAATCAAGTTTGTCTTGATATACTATAGCCCCTTACATTCTGCCTTCATTTATCTACTGATGAATATACACACTGCTGTCAAAATAAGAATAATGAAAAATCAACATCATTCTCCTTAAAAAGAAATGTCAGATTTAAGAATTCATATATGGCTATCATCTAATAATGTTGTGACACTTAAAAACACTGGCTGAATGCAGTTTAATGTGCATTCTATTTTATTAATGCTGTTATCTTCTGGGGTAAGCAAAGATAACAGTCCTTGCCTGAAATTTATAAAACATCAAGAATGCATGAGGCTATAAATTTATATATATATCTGTTTTAAGTTAATAACAAAATTTAACATGCTTGTATTTTTAATCATGAATGTAATTTCCCAAAATTGATTAAATATACTCAAATAGCTCAGTACCTTCAAAGCTAAGAAAGTTTCCTAAACAACAAAAAAAATAATAGTTATTGTATGTCAATACTAAGATAACCAGATCACCCTCTGAATTTTAAAGTTTCCAAATAAAATCCATTTTAGCAACTCAACATACTATGTTAATAAAGAAAAATAACACACAAAATAAAATTTATTATCTTAAGTTATTTTAATCACTGTAAGAGCACTTATTATTGAATATTATCATCAAATTTTATGAAACCAATTATAAAAATCTAACATACCACCTGAGCATCTTTAAAGTACAAAAATTTTTAGCTATTTGCCATTTTTATGAATTTTCCACAGGGGAATAAAGGTACAACACTCATGAAAAGAAAATATTTCTATATACTACCAAACTATGCTAGGGAATATAAATAAGATGCAATTTTAAAATGTAGGGGTACCTGGATGGCTCAGTGGTTTAAGCCTCTGCCTTCAGCTCAGGTCATGATCTCAGGGTCCTGGGATCGAGCCCCGCATTGGGCTCTCTGCTCAGCGGGGAGCCTGCTTTCCCCCCTCTCTCTGCCTACTTGTGATCTCTCTCTCTGTGTCTAATAAATAAATTTAAAAAAATGTAAATATTGTACCTTATAATGTTTCACAAATTATGACCATGCCAATTTGAGATGCAGATGCCTGAATTATAAAGTTGAAGGCTTTGTAGTTTTTAGATCATACTAATTGGTCAAAGAATTTGCTTTAGATATCCATTAAATGGGAGCCTTGTTATACTGTGACTTAATTGCATTAAAAGAAAACAACTTTTCTTTTAGTTATATTTTTTCACCAACATCTAATCACATAAAGGCCTTGCTTCCTTTTCCTTCCTTTCAAATACTATGGTTTAGTGCACAGAAAGTTTTCTTTTTAACTACTACATGATTAAGTATGTCCTTATAGAATGATCAGAAGCATCTGGGAAAGGTGGAAGTGAAAAAAAATCCTCACCGGGAAAGTTAGCTTAATGCTTGCCCTTCGGAGTGGCCCATTATCAACATTTCATAGTGGGTTTCTTTATTTTCAGGTCCCTAAGGTATGTGCAATAAATTATGACTTGAGCTAAACAAGTCACACTTGGCTCCAAAATGAAATTTTCCTACCTCTACTTTCTAGTCCCCAAGGTGGGAAGAGGAAATCCTGGTCACAGCCAAAGAAGTCATATTTTTGGCTCTAACATACATTTTCCTGCTTCTCTAAAAGCCAAACTCTGCAGTTGAGACTATAAGAGTCTTAAGTCAGTATTTTAAACTGTATTAATTTTTTACTTCCATAATCTGTGTCTCAAATTTAAGAAAAAAACTTTTAGTATCATAAAATTAATGCCATTGCTCTTTTTCCCTATTCAGATCACTTTTCTAACTCTGACACTGATCTTAACCTTAAAATATGAATTCAAATGAAACAAAAGAGAAAACAATGTAGAAATAAGATTGTTTTATTTCCAAAAGCTAGAATATTTAAGCTTTCAATATAAATAACTTCTTATTTTTGTATGACAGATGAAGTATTAACATTAAAAAAAAACTATCAAATCCTAATTTATAGTCCAGTAATCTGAAGAACCGTTTTAGTTTTAGAAGAGCCAATTACAGAAATCACTTAGTTCTTCATCTCATTTTACAGAAAACAAGAATATGGCAATATTACATTAATAGATTTACATTTAGTCATTAATTGAATCAACATTTTTATTTAAAAAAATCAACATTTATTGAACACCTACTACATTGCAAGGCATTATTTTAATTATAGAAACACAAAGAAATTATCTTAATCCTTGATGTACATCATGTAACACATTATAAAACATTTATAAACACTAAAATATGAGGAAGGGAGTATAGTGTATTCTTTAGGAAGTAATAAAGGACACTGGTAAAGAGGACTATGTAGGTAAATTTAAGTCAGTATTATTATACTTTTAGTTTGTAATTCTTTTTTTTCTACATGATTTAAAAGGTAAATATATAAAACAATAATTATAAATTATGTTAACGGGCATACAATGTATAAAAATCGCAATCCAGACAGTAAAATAATAAAAGAGAAGGACAGAGATTAAGGATATTACTTGTAGTCTCCAGTAAACATTAAGAAAATAACTAAAAAATGGGGGTCAAAGGGGATCAAAATAGTACCCAATGAAAAAACAACTAGAGGGGCACCTTGGTGGCTCAGTGGGCTAAAGCCTCTGCCTTTGGCTCAGGTCATGATCTCAGGGTCCTGGGATCAAGCCCCGCATCAGGGGCTTCCCCCTCTCTCTCTGCCTGCCTCTCTGTCTACTTGTGATCTCGGTCTGTCAACTAAATAAATAAAATCTTAAAAAAAAAAAAAGAAAGAGAAAACAACTAGATACAAAACAGGGTAATAATGAAGCAATTGAGGAACAAAAAGCACAGAAAACAGCTAAATAGTAGAACCAAGTCCCTCCTTATCAGTAACTACTTTGTAAATAGATTAAACTCTCCAGCTGAAAGGCAGAATTTTGTTAAATGAATTTAAAAAAATGATCTAACTATATGGTGTGAACAAGAGGCTCATTTCAGATATTAGGAAGTTAAACCCTTATTTTATATCATATACAAAAATTTACTCAAAATGGAAACAAATATCTAAATTTCAGAGCTCCAACTATGAAGCTTTTCGAATAAAATGTTCAAAGCTGCATGGCCTGGATTTGGCAATAACTTCCTAAATATGACAGCAAAAGCACAGGCAAAAACAAAAAAAAAAAGTGGACTTAATTATCAAACTTTTCTATTTCTTTTATATGTTAATTTACATTAATAAATTAATATATGAATAAATATAGCATATTTATAAATTTGATTTCTATTTTTACTTCTTTTTTATTCCAAATAAATACTTTTAATAATTTATTGGATCATTTATGAATCATAAGAGATCAACCATAATAGTACTCTGATTTGTTTCAGATATTCAGATATTTCGGGGATTGATGGTTATATTCTAGTCATTTCCAAATGATAAAAGGCCTTCCTGATTATTATAAAAAGTACGTACCTATACTCTTAAAAGCTTATAAACATCAGTCTTTCGAATGGATGCCTTGTAAATATCCTTTAGTTATTGAAAAAAAGGCAAAACTCCTTTTTAGAGTCTTGCCTCTAAGTCCTTTTCCACATTTCGTAGAAAATACCTACACCTCTCCTATTGCTCCTGACTTGGGCTTAGGCATATGACATGCTTTGGGCAATAGGTTAGTAGATATGATATAAGTAGGCATTCAGAAACTGCTTGCTCAATCAAACCTGCCCTCTTATATCTCAGCCAAAGTATAAAACATGGTAACATGTTTTATACTGGCTAGTCTGGCTAGTCTGCTGATATACAAAGGATGAGATACATGTAGAGCAGAGCTGACCCAACTGGGCCAAACCTACATTGGTGAAACCACAGCATGGTGACTAAGCCCAGTAGAAATTGGCAGAGCTGCTCACTCAAGCCCAGCTCAGATCATCTACCACCCGGCTACTACTCCCCACCAACTGATATGTGATTCATAATAAATGATTATTGTTTTAATCCATTAGTTTTACAATGGTTTGTTTCACAGGAAGACTTGATCTAGACATAAGGCAACAGGAAATACACTTCTCTTACATCTGATATTACTAATGAAGAATTTTCCTCTTTATCTGTCCCTTGTCCCTGCAGTTTGGACCACTTTTGGGTCTACTCTACTCACCCCTTTCACGAACCACTAGGGAAACTTCTTTAGAACCACCCTCCTCCTCTGCACCCAGATCTCATTGGAGCTTCTGTTGTTCTGCTGTTTTATATAACTACAGCCATTACAATTCAGATACGCAGAACTGTGACAAGCAAGACCATTACTGAGGAATGTCAGAGCAGGACATCTCTGTGTTTTTTGCATGATGGTATGAGAAGGTGCCTGAGAAGAACTAATTCTGAAGAAAGAGAGCATTAAGATCTCAACACTAGTGCAATAATAATGCCCATAATCACAGTTGCTGGGAGCGAGGGCAGAGAAAGTAGAAGCTAAATGTAATTTTTTTCTTCATAAGTAACATTTTATTTAAATTTAATTTTTTTCAAAGAATGACATAGTAAATATCTTTATTCTCACCACATTCTCTTAAAATTTGTTTTCTACTAAAACAAACAAATATTATAGAAAAAGTTAAAGTCTCATTTGACCACCCCCAATATCATTCCTTTCTTTTCTCAGGTGTAATCACTATTAGTTTTATGTGAATGATTCTTTTCAGGCCTTGCTATCTTGTGAGTATAATATTTAGTACAACATATTATTAGCCATAAAGTTATCTCCTTCTGTGGTCCTCAAGGACTCCTATATAGGTCCAAGAAAAAGAGAAGATATAAGCATAAATTGAAGGAGCTAGTTTTAGGGAAACTATATATATATTTAAGACATTGGGAGAATGTGTGGTACAAAGAAGGGAAAGAGATTCTCCCCATTCTAACAAAAGAGCATTAATGCAATGATATAGGACCCAAGTAAAATGATAAGACATCAAAGAGAGACAATAACACTGACAATAGCAGTGCCATTAGCAGCCCTCAGCTTCAGTAGAATGTGGCAACAAAAGCTACTAAGAAAGAAAGAAAACATAACAGTTTTCTTGAGTAGATGTCAACTATTTCATCAGTAGCTATAGTGAGAAGCAGTATTAATCATTTCAGAATAGGAGCCCTGGGCATGGTCATCAGCACTCTCAATGGGAGCCCTAGTGGCTGAAGAAAGGTAGTGGAAGCCACCAAAGTTAGTGCACCTTGAAAGGATTAGATACCTCCTGAGGACTTTCAGAAATTTTGAAGAGATCTAAAGCTTGGGGAAGAGTAGGAACTAACCAGAGAAATACTATTTATTACTGTTAATATTATATAATTCACAGTGTCTACTAAAGTATTAACAATAAATAAGATAACCGTCCAGGGAAAGAATTCTTGCTTTGGTATTGGACCCTAACGGGTTGTATCCTAGGAGGAAGGATATAAATTATACTCATTCTAGTCAGCTAAATGGCCAGAAAAACCTTAAGTCTTGGTCTCAGATTGCTGGCACCTTCACATTCCAGTAGGAAATAAAAGAAAATCCTTTCTGATGGAAAATAACATCACCTTAGGCTTCAAATTATTGCTACAGGTAATTTTTCAAATATGTTTAGTAAACAATTAGTGATAATGAAACAAAACTCCTGTTTTGGCCAAGATAGAAAAACTGGTTTGGGAATATCCCTCCCACTGCATAAGACCATAATCTCAGAGACGAGGGAAATCCATTAGGTGAACTCCACGATTCTCAGCTCTTTTCCTACATAAAATTTCCTGACAATTGTATCTAGAACACTGAAGTACAAGCAGAGTATGGTGGACCTGCTGAGCTGAGGTGCAAGACATCAGATTTTGGAGCAGCTAAAATCACTGAAATTAGCAAGGCAGTGTATGATATTGAGAGAAGGGAAATAAAGAGCCCTAGAATTCTAGAATTCTTTGGGGGACCCTTGTAAGTCTATGACTAAGAGCTTTATAAAAAACAAATTGCTGGGCTCCACCTCCACAGCTTTGATTCAGTTGGTCTGGATGGAGCCTAGAAAATGTATATTTCTATCAAGTTCCCAGGTGATACTGATACTCCTGGTCTTGGATAACTTTGAAAATCGCTCTTATTGAGCAAAGGACAATGTAAGTTAAAAATAAAATAAATCCAGGCACCTGGGTGGCTCAGTCTTAAGCATCTGCTTTTAGCTCAGGTCCTGATCCCAGGGTCCTGTGATTGACCCCCACGACAGGTTCCCTGCTCAGCAAGAAGCCTGCTACTCCCTCACCCACTCCCCCTACTTGTGTTCCCTCTCTCACTGTGTCTCTCTCTCTGTCAAATAAATAAAATATTAAAAAGATTAAAAACAAATCAAATGATAAATCTCTAAAGGTTTTAAAAAAAATAAAATAGAATAAATCCATGTCTACTAAACCTTTCTCACTCATTCTGAGTCACCAGAGCATTAAAATATCTGAGGATACAAAAAATATATAATTAACTTTACATAATGTTCAAGAACTTCAGCACCTGAAACTAATATTACACTGTACATTAACTAAATGGAACTTAAATAAAAACTTAAAATCAACAATTTCTGTGATATACAAAACTTAAGGCTTTGCTGGCCTACCTGTAGATCTTTCACGTTTGGAAAAGGAATCCCTATTGTAATAACAGCACGGGCATTGTCATCTGAGAAATCCAGACCCTCGCTCACTTTACCACGACAAACTGCTACCAAGAGGGCTCCATCTTAAGCAACAAAAAATAAAGTTTTAAAAAGCACACCCCAAATTCCCCAAATCTGCTTATTGTTGTCATTTTGAAAAGATCTAATTAAGTAATAATAGCAAATTTAAAATAATCAAAATAAAAAACTATGATGAGATAAAGTTTTAAAATGAACACAAAATTACATTTCTGGTACCAAATAAATCTACAAACTGTGTATCTCCCAGAAAACATACACAGAAAAGCCACATCAATGTATTATTAACTTGCAGATGAACTAAGCAATCAGGTATTGTTTTATCTTTAAAAAAGTGAAATTGCAATCACTACATTTACCTCCAGAATGTAAAGTTTTCAGAATGATTTAAACAATTCTAGTTTGTACTATATATCATATTGGATCTAATATTATATTGGAAAACATTTAAAACATATAGAACACTCTGTGTATAGTATTATCACACTGACAATATTGACAATTATGTTATAGCATCTTTAAGATGGTACACTGTTCATAAGTTATTACTATTAGCTCTTCCTGTCAAACTTTTTATGGACATCTGCTAAATTTGAAATTGAGCCTTCAGCTATGTTTTGAAAACTCAAATTTATCTTATGTAATAGAATGTAAGCATAAAGTACATTACTTGCTTCAAAGTGTAGGGTTCATCTGGCTAGTAAGGAAGATATTTATGCATTCTCCATCCACCCTCTTTCACAAAACATTTTAGGTAGTGTAAGGAAGACTATACTAAATGTCTTCTTTACCTAAATATATGCTGTTTCTTAAAGTTGAACTGGCATCTCCAAATGAAAATATTCACAGGAGAACAGCTCCAGATAAAAGAATCTTTTCAACTTACTTGCTTTTCAACCAGATTATAAAGTATAATTTTTCTATTAAGAGCAATTCATTAAAAAAAAGATAACATAAAATTCTGACAGCACCAACTTACTTTATGATAAAAATATTGTTTCACTGACCAAATAATTTCCATTTACCTTTCTCGCCTTTGTACTTGATTGCATCATAGTACACCTGCAGTAATTCATCAAAATCAGTTTTTTCTCCTCCCTGAGGTTCTACAATGACTGTCTTCACCAACTCTAGATTATGCCATAAACCAGTGTAGAGCCAACGTTCTTTTAACTTTTCTAATAACTGAAAACAAGAAAGAAAAAAATGAACTTGTTATGTGTCCAAAGGAACAAATTTACCTTGGTTTGTTGAAAGAGAATGTGACAACAACATGACTATGGCAAGCAAATTAACCTTTCTTCATTTTACTTTTCTCATCTATAAAATGAGAAAAACAAGAATATGTCATAGAGTTGTTATTGGGTTAAATTCATTAACTAATTCAGATAGCTCTGAATGATGCCTGGCAGATAGTAAGAGCTCTGTAAAAGTTAACGGCCACCATTTCTATTACTACTATCATTACTGCTGCTGTTGCTGCTTTTGCTACTACTACTTCTATGATTCTATGATCACTATCTTGGAATTTCAAAAGCAGAAAAAAAATGACTTCTGTCAAAGTTGATAAATTTTAAGTTATCTCTTTAAACCCAAAGTGAAATTCCTTAATATCCTCACCTAAAGTTTCCTTACTTTTTTTTTTTTTTTGAAGGAGGCTCCATGCCCAGAGTGGAACCCAATTCAGGGCTTGAACTCACAACCCTGAGATCAAGACCTGAGCTGAGATCAAGAGTCAGACACTTAACAGACTGAGCCACCTAGGAACCCCAATTAAAGATTCTTTATTGAAGATTCTTTAAGGTCATTTTACCTAGTCCATAGGTAGTTAAGCCATTTAAAAATCTGATCATCACCGATTAAACTGAATCAAATATATATATAAACAGACTCAGGTAGCTAACAAGTAGAAAATATACAAGCACTAGAGTACATTTATAAAAATAACCATGTGTTACATTATAAAAGGACTTTCAATAAATTTCAAAGAATATCAGATTAACTACATAGTCTAATAACGATATAACTTTAGATGAAAAAACAATATAGAGTTAGTGGGGTAAAAAAAAAACCCCAGCAAACAAACTGGACACTGATTTTATTCTTAAAAAACACATGGGTTATATGTCAATTAATCTCAATAAAGCTAGAAAAGACAAACACCACATAGTTAAGAGAGAAAAAACATAGAATTCAGGAAATCTTTAGATATTAATGATAAGAAAAGCACCCACAATTCAAAATACGGGATTCAGTAAAGGCAATAGTTAGATATATACTTATAGTTTAAGATGTATTTATTTTAAAAACATGAAATTGAATGAAGCATTCTTTTTAAGCTAGAAAATCAAATGGTAAATGCAAATGAAGTAGATGTTAACAATAAACACAAGAGCTGAAATAAAAAGACAAAAGCCAGTACTAAAAATTATTATGATTTAAATTATCTGTTTTACCCACTTGTTCTATGCAGAGTTCTATGCAGTATGGACCAATTAGTATAATGTAGGCAAGCAACAGGACATTACCACAAATTCTCTAGAAAATAGAAACTAAATTTTATAAGATGGTTTATTTCCTCAGAATTTCACTCTTATCTATTTTATTTTTTTATAAAGATTTTATTTATTTGAGAGAGAGAAAACATGCACATGGGTGGGCAAAAGGCAGAGAGAGAAGGAGAAGAAGAGAAGCAGACTCCCTGCTGAGCTCCGAGCCTGACAGGGGCTGATTGCAGGACCCTGAGATGGTGACCTGAGGAGAAATCAAGAGTCCCACATTTAAACAACTGAACAACCCGGGCACCCCATCACCCTTATGTATTTTCAGAAATAAATTTAATAAGATCGTAAGATAAAATTTTTATCATTATTATGGTGTAAATGTTTATGTTTCCTCAACACACATATGTTGAACTCCAAATCCCCAAAGTTGATGGTATCATAAAATAGGCCCTTTGGGAGGTGATTAGGTCATGAGCATGGAGCTTTCATGAATGAGATGAGTGCTCTTATAAAAGGTATCCCCACCATATGAGACACAGCCAGAAGACCCTGCCTACCAACCAGGAAGAGGGCTATCATCCAACCTGATCTTGGGTCTCCCAGCCTCCAGCACTGTGAGAAATAAATTTTTGTTGTTTATGAATTACAAAGTCTGTGGTAATTTATTATAGCAGCTGGAACAGACTAAGAAAATCATTAACTGGTAAAAAACCTCATTGTGTATTATACAGTGGTCAAGGTACCCTGATTAATAAAAAGAAAAATTCTCTGTAACACCATGTCATTAGGTTAAAAAAAAAAAATAGGGCAATCATTAATCTAAAAGTCTATCTTACTTTGAGTGCCTCAAGGGTTGGCTATTAAAATTTGCTTTTTGAATATGCACTGTTTTTGAATCAGTATCTCATCAGTGCTAGGGAGTATGAAAATCTTGTAACAGTATTCAGGGCTACAGTGTATATGGGAGAGTCAAACTGAGTCTTCAATGCAAAGATAAAACTATTATAAAGTTGATAATGTTCAGAATAATATATTAATCTCTTTAAATTTCTCTACTGAATAAGCAGTTTGGAAGAAGATATAAATATCCTAAGGATGTAAAACCATCATGAATTTGCATAATTGTTGATACTTAATGCAATTTAATCCAATGATATACTGTTTTCTGTCATCTGAAAACAGCATTTCATCTTTGATTCCTTGATCTTGAGATAATAACTGCCAGTACAATGTGTTTTTAACATTTAAAATCTGGATGGATACCTCTCATTTTACCTGAAGAAGATCACTAAGTTGGTCATTCCAAAATATATTCCCTAAAATCTATTTAAGAAGGCAAGTTTCAGAAAGAACAAAGAAATTGGTTCAATATACACTACCCCCAAAGACATTCCCATTACATGAAAAAGAATTCAGAATATCAAGGAGTTGCATATGATTTAGAAAACATCTAACACAAGTTTAAAAAAATTTCAAAGCAGGGATAATATATGCAAAATTTCAAAATTTGTTATAATGAATGAAGAAAAAACAATCTACTGACTTTTTAGATTCTAAGAACTTCAAAAACTTATAGATAATGAAAACAGCCACAGATTTATAAATAAATCATGAATATTACAATTAAAAAGTAGAATATGGGGGCGCCTAGGTGGCTCAGTGGGTGAAAGCCTTGCCTTCGGGTCAGGTCATGATCCCAGGGTCCTGGGATCGAGCCCCGCATCGGGCTCTCTGCTCAGCAGGGAGCCTGCTTCCTGCCTACTTCTCTACCTACTTGTGATCTCTGTGTCAAACAAATAAATAAAATCTTTTTTTAAAAAAAAGTAGAATATGCATTATGTCAATCACTTCAGGCAATTTTATGGCACATACAAAACAAACTGTTATATATTAATAGGTCTTTAAAAATTATCTGCAAAATAAGGCTGTTAAAGTTTGTTGATATAGCTGAAGGAACTTTCAGCTCTAAAATTCCTTAATTCTAATAAATTTTTAAAATTGAATTGTTGGGATGCTTGTGTGGCTCATCGGTTAAGCATCTGTCTTCATTCAGGTCATGATCCTTGGGTCTTGGGATAGAGTCCTGCACAGGACTCCTTGCTTAGCAGGGAGCCTGCTTCTCCCTCTGCCTGCTGCTTCCCCTGCTTGTGCACGCTCTCTCTGACAAATAAATAAATAAAATCTTTAAAAAATAAAACTGAATTGCTAGTATAAAAAATAAAACTGAATTGCTAGTTTATAAGATTTATATATAAGATTATAATTCAGAGAATAAGGAGAGGACAAAAAGGAGAAAGGTGGGACACTAACAGGCTATTTTTTTCTAGGTTTGCATTAGAGCTGAAAAACTTCATTGTTAATGCAAATTTTTTTCTTAAGATTTTATTTATTTATTTGACAGAGAGAGATCACAAGTAGGCAGAGAAGCAAGCAGAGAGAGAGGAAGGGAAGCAGGCTCCCTGCTGAGCAGAGAGCCTGATGCGGGGCTGGATCCCAGGACCCTGGGATCATGACCTGAGCTGAAGGCAGAGGCTTTAACCCACTGAGCCACCCAGGTGCCCCTGTTAATGCAAATTTTAAAACTAAGACAAAATTTTTTCCCTAAATAGAAACCATTTAAATTTTCTTTAATTGAAAAGGAAGAATTATTTTATTTTATTTTATTTATTTTTTGAAAAGGAAGAATTATTTTAATTATTCAATCATAGCTAAGACTATTTTTACAGAAAAATTTTATGCACTTTGACACCTATCAGCCTTTCCAAATTTCCATACCATACCATTCATTCATTTATAAGTAGGCTCCACACCCAGTATGTATGTATGTATTTACTGGCTCCATGCCAGTGTGGAGCCCAACACAGGGCTTGAAGTCATGACCTGAGAGCAAGACCTGAACTGAAATCAAGAGTTGCTTGCTTAATCGACTGAGCCACCCAGGTGCCCCTGCCATACCATTTAAAGCCAAGTTCAGGGAAATATTTTAGGCAACTTAAGTAAAGCTGAGGCAGATAAGAGAAAATAATATGATCATAACCAGGAGAGCTCTTGGTCAGAAATTAGAAAAAAAAGAAAAAAAAATTTGCTCTTCAGTTTTATCTGTTTTTATGGTAAGAATACAGAGAACTGGAACTCTCATACAGTGCAGTGAAAATATAAAATGGTGCAGGTGCTTTGGAAAGAAGTCAGATAGTTCTTCAAAAGGTTAAATATAGAGCTACCATATGATCCAGCAATTACATTCATAATACCCAAGAGAAATGAAAACAAGTCTACGTAAAAACTTGTACAGAAATGTTCATAGCAGCATTATTCATAATATCCCTAAGTAGAAACAACCCAAATATCTTTCAATTGATTGATGGATAAATAAAACATGGTTATTCATGCAGTAGAGTATTTGATCATAAAAATCAAGTACTGATACATGCTATAACATGGATGAACCTCAAAAACAATATACAATTGACCCTTGAGCAACAAAGGTTTTAACTGTATGGGTCCACTTACAAACAGATTTTTTTTCAATACAGTACAGCACCATGTATGTATTTTCTCTTCTTTATGATTTTCTCTAACTTATTGTTAAGAATGCAGTATATAATATATGCAACATACAAAATGTGTTAATCAACTGTTTATGTCATCAGTAAGTTTTGGGGAAGCCAAAATTTACACACACCGATTTTTGACTGCATAGGGGATTAGAGCATTTTTCAAGGGAAAACTACACCAAGTAAAAGAAGTCAGACACAAAAGACCACACATTGTATAATTCCATTTATATGTAAGCTCCAGATGAGGCTAATGCATAGGACATAAAGTAAATTAAAAGTTGTCTAGGGCTAGAGAAGGGAGAAAGTTAGGGGGAATATGGGGAGTGATTACTAAGGGGTATGGAGTGATGAAAATGTTCAAATATAGTTGCAGGACTTTGTGAACCAAATAAAAGCCAAAGAATCTACACTTTAAATGAGTGAGCTGTATGCAAATTACATTGCAATAAAGATGTTATATTGGGAAAAAAACGACATACATGGGATACAGAACTTCCAAACCACTATGGGGAAAAAAGGACAAAAACCCATATTCATTGAATAAGACAAACAAAAGGGGGAAAGTGGTAAAAGAAAGCACAAAATAATAAGTCCAAGTATGCCCAGAATTAAAGCAAACACAAGTAACTCATTTATTAAAACTGAGACACTCAGATTGTTTGGGGAAAAAAAGGAAAAGAGGTAGGGAGGGAGGGAAGAGGTGGAGAGAGAAAAAGAAATAATCATCTATATGTTGTTGTTCAATAGAGACACTTAAAATTAAACCACACAGAAATCTTGAAAATGAATTTATAGAAAAAGAAATGCAAGGCATATACCAAAAGCAACCAGGTGTATCACAGTCATAAAAAACAGACTTCAAAGCAAAAGTTTTAGAACAGATATATATTCTATATACTTAAAAAGTACATCCACTAAAAAGATGTAACAGTCATGAATCTTTATGTACTTAAAACATAGTCTCAAAATATACAAAAGAAAAGCTGACAAGAAATATAAAGATAAACTGACCAATTTGCTAAATAGTACTGAGGATTTCGATGTACCCCTCTTAGCTATCTATGATGAGTTGGACAAAATTAGTAAGGATAAAGAAGACTGAAGTTTGTAAGAATCATGAACCTTGCTCTAGGGGCAACTGGGTGGCTTGGTCAGTTAAGTGTGTGATTTTTGATTTCAGCTCAGTTCATGATCTTACGGCCGTGGAATGAAGCTCAACATTTTCTCTTTCCCACTCCATCTGCCCCTTCACTGCTTGCTCTCTCTCAAAAACAAAAAATCATCAACCTTGGTCTAATACGTGGGGAATTTGGAGCTGAATGGAAAATAGTGATTCTTTTCAAATATGGAATAATAAAGAACATATCAATGAATTTTTAAAATTTGGAATCATATATATTCACTGGAAATGAATAGTAACAGAAAGGCCTTCAGAACAAAAAAAATTTACACAGAAAAAGGAAAAATATTTTCCAATTTTTGGGAACAATTTCCAGGTTCAAGAGGGAAACAAAATGGAAAAAAAATTACTTAAAAACATTTTGGTAGGTCTTTTCTGTAAAAATTTCAAATCAGATCTCAATTTCTAAAAAAATGTCAATAGCAGCATTATTTAAACAGCAGAACATAAAAAGACTAGAAACAACCAAAAATATTTATTAAAGATAATACATAAACTATTTCATAGTCATACAATGGATTATGATAAGCAATAAAAATAACTGGATTAGTGAAAAAAAGCAAATGGCAGAAAATGATATCTAATACCATGCCATTAAAAAAAAAACTTTAGGGACGCCTGGGTGGCTCAGTTGGTTAAGCAGCTGCCTTTGGCTCAGGTCATGATCCCAGCGTCCTGGGATCGAGTCCCACATCGGGCTCCTTGCTCGGCAGGGAGCCTGCTTCTCCCTCTTTGTCTGCCTGTGCTCGCTCTCTCTCTCTCTAACAAATAAATAAATAAAATCTTAAAAAAAATTAAAAAAAAACTTTAAAAAAAGCAAAATTAAATAACATTGTTTAGGAATATATATGTATTAGGGAATATGTATGTATGTGGTAAGGCCATTTTTTGTAAAAATGAATGGCAAATACAAACTTCAGGACAATGACTAACACTATGGGGTAGGCAAAGGGATGGGATTGAGAAGGGGCAAGCACATAGCTTTAAAAGTAATATTTAGTTCTTAGGTGGCAGTTTTGATGTTTGCATGATGTTGCAGTTTGATGATTTTATTAATTTATTAATATACTTTATAACTCATATATATATTACATCTGCTCTTATGTAAGCATGAAATATTACATAATGATTGTGAAAATGGAGCAGGATATATTTCTTTTGAATGTTTTTAGTAATACCAAGGCAGTGGGGATGAAGGGTGGAGATAATAAAACAAATAACAATAAACAGACTTAGCTCATACAATGTGCCAGAAACATAAAAAAAAAATCTAAGGATAAAGCAGGGAACATCATAGAAAAGATATCTGCCTTCATGGCGCTTACATTCTAATTAGAGAACATTACATTTCTAAAGATGCAGAATAAATACGGCCTGAAACTCCAAAATTTGTATCTACAACCCACTTTGCTTCCTTTATGTACTATATTTTTTAAGCACAGTCAAATTCGCCAGTGAGATATCTCAAAGGCACCTGAAATGTCTCAAAAGAGACCAAATTTATAACATTTTAGTGTTTGTTATTTCAATAAAGGATATCACCATTCCCTTGAGTTGCCTTTGCTAGAACACTAAGTCATCCTTTACAATTCCCTCCCCCCCTCAATGCCCAGGTACAATCTATTACCAGTCCTCTTAATTTTTGTCTTCTAACTATCTCTCCATATCCAAAGCCAACAGTCCAAGCTATTAAAATCTCTTGAAAAACTACTCCAATAATCTCCTAACTGATTTCCTGTTTCTTATCACTCTTACATCTTTACATTTCAGCCAGACAATATTTTCAAAACACTAAATTTACCACATCATCCACTCACATCTCCACTTTAAAAATTCAGTAAGTATGCATCAACAAACCCTCCTTGCCCTCATGGAAACACTGATTCAACGATACATGGAACAATTACTTTTGTGAGAAATCTGGAAAACAGTTAAGAGGCTCCTGCCCCTAGATGAGTATGAAACCAGCTACATAGAAAGTAGGAAAATTCGTGGCACCATTTTCCTTAGTCCCTCTCCCCAGCTCAGCATGGTGTGACTCAGGGAAAACTTCCAACTCCTGGCTTTTCCCTTAAGAGGGAGAGAAGACTGAAATATACATCCAATGTACATACTATCTAGGGAGCTACCCAGGGGACTGTTTTCTGTCCTGCCTAAATCTAAGTACTGACAGGAAATAGTGCTAAGATGGGGGCTATTGAGCACAAAGGCTAAAGTTTAGACTAGAATGCATTCCCTCACCATAGTCCCGCCCTCTGGCTCAGGTCTTAATTAGGGATAGAAATCTCCCAACTCCCAATTTCTCCAGGGAAAGGAAAACTGGACTGTGTATCCAATGTTGTACTTTTTCAGGAAGCTGCCTGAAGGACTGGTGGTTTCTGTGTCACCTGTCTCAGAGCACTGACAAGATCCAGCATCCCCAAATGCCAGAGGGCCACTGAGAACAAAAGAGAGAGGTAGGTAGCTTGGTGATACTCCAGAGGACTAGTAGTATAGCAGACAAACCAATATAGCTTGATGGTCTCTATCTGGCTGGGTAGAAGAGAAGAGTGGACTATGTTGTACAACATTACAGCTTGGCACTGCCTGAAGGACTGGTTCCGGTCCCGCCTGACTCATAGAGTTGATGGGACCTGACAAACTCTAAAAGCCTGGGAGCTGCAGAAAACAAAAAGACAGCTAGATGGCTTATAGCACTCGAGAGAACCTGTAGTACCACAGACAAAAACCAGAGGAAGCAGGTTATTTACAAGCTCTTAAAAAAATTTTTTTTTTGAAAATCCCTCTAATACGGAATTTATACATAGGAGTCTAGAGAAGACACATCCACAGGAAAGGTTTTGGTGGTCCCCAGAATCCGTAGCTCCAAAGCCAGTCTATGAAAGACTATCTTTTTTTTTTTTCCAATATGGGTAGATAAAAAGGAATGAAATAGACTCCAGGAATCAACTATAAAGAAATGGAGATATATGATTTATCTGACAAATAATTTAAAATAACCATCATAAAGATATTCAACAAGCTCAGGAAAATGATACATAAGCAAAATGGGAATTTTAAAAGAGACAGAAAATATAAGAGAGAACCAAACAGAAATTTTGGAGCTGAAGAAAATAACAACTGAACTGAAAAATTTACTGAAGAGATTCAACAGCAGATTTAACTCAAATAGAGAATCCACAAACTTGAAGACAGGTCATTAAAAATTACCCAGAGAAGTAAAAATGAAAAAGAGTGAATAAAGCCTAGGGTATTTATAGGACACCACCAAGCAGACAAGAATATACATATGGGGCTCCCAACAGGAGAAAAAAGTGAGAAGGGAGCATAAAGTTTATTTAAAGAATAGCCAAAGAGCACCTGGGTGGCTTAGTTGGTTAAGAATCTGTTTTCGGCTCAGGTCATGATCCCAGTGTCCTGGGATGGAGCCCCATGTCAGGCTCTCTGCTCAGCAGGGAGCCTGATTCTTCCTCATCCTCTACCTGCTGCTCTCCCTACTTGTACTCTCTCTTTCTCTCTGTCAAATAAGAGCTTTAAAATTTTTTTTTAAATAAATAAAGACTAGCCAAAAAACTTAACAAATCAGGGGTGGAGGTGGAGAACAGACATTTAGCTTCAAGAAGCCAACAGACACCAAATAGCATGAAATCTAAGAGGATCACACTGAAACACATTACAAATAAATGTATCAAAAGTCAGAGACAAAGAGAATTTTGAAAGCAGCAAAAGTAAAGCAAGAACCTCCATAAAACAATGAGTGAATTTCTCAGCAGAAATCTTGCAGGCCAGTAGAATGCTATATATGAAGTGCTGAAAGAAAGAAACAAACAAAACCCACCAACCGAGAACATGGTATTCAGTAAAAAATGAAGGTGAGATAAAGACTTCCCTAGAATAAGCAAAACTGAGGGAGTTCATTGTCACTAGATCTGCCTTATAAGAAATGTTAAAGAGAGTCCTTCAAGTTGAAATAAAGGTACAGACAATAACACAAAACCATAAAAAAAAGAATTTTCAGTGAAAAACTGTTAAACAAAACAACCACACAGAAGTTCAATAAAGAAAAAAGAGGATTTGAAAAACACTATCAGGGTGCCTAGGTGGCTCAGCTGGTCAAGCCTCTGACTCCTGAATTCAGCTCAGGTCATGATCTCTGGCTCAAGAGATCGAGTCCCACATTGGGCTCTGTGCTCAGTGGGGAGTCTGCTTGGGATTCTTGTTCTCCCTCTCCCTCTGCCCCTCTTCACTGCACACACTCTCTCTAAAATAAATAAATCAATCAGTGTTACAAAAGATATTTATAACTATAAATGGATACATTAAAAAGAGCTTAATCTTACCTGTACATCCTAAGAAACTAAAAAACAGCGAATTAAACCAAAAACTAGCAGAAGGAAAGAAAAAATAAAGAGAGCAAAAATAAATGAAATAGAAAGAAAAAATTGATAAATGAAAGTTGGTTTTTTGAAGATCAACAAAATTAACAGATAGATTGATTAAGGGAAAAAAAGAAGACTTAATGAATGAAGAAAACCACAAAAGAAAGTAGAGATGTAATTACCAACTTTACAAAAGGATTATTAGACAATACTATGAACAATTGTACAACACCAAATTGGACAATCCAGATGTAATGAATAAATGTTTAGAAATACATAATCTATAAATCATGAAGAAAAAGAAAATCTAAACAAACCTGTAACAAGTAAGGAGACTGAACCAATAATCAAAAACCTACAACAAAAAAAATCTGTGAATCAGATATCTTCACTGGTGAATTCCACCAAACATTAAAGAAGAAGAATGAATATATATATATATATGTATATATATATACATATATATATAATTAATATCAATCTTACTCTCCCAAAAAACTGAATAGAACACTTCCAACCTCATTCTAGAAGCTAGCCTTACTTTGATACCAAAGGCAGACAAACAAAGCTACAAATATCCCTTATAAATACTGATAAAAAAATCCTCAACAAATACTAGCAAATAAAATTCAGCAACATAGTAAAAGTATTATAGAGGTATCTGGTTGCTCAATTGGTTAAGTGTCTGCCTTAGCTCAGGTCACGATCCCTGGGTCCTGGGACTGAGCCCCATGTCAGGCTCCCTACTCAGTAGGAAATCTGTTTCTCCTTCTCCCTGCTCTTGCTTTCTCTCTCATTTTTTTTTTCTCTCTCTCAAATAAATAGATATTTGAAGATTCTTAAAAAAAACATATATACACAATCAAATATTATGCAGTCATCAAAAATGAAATCTTGCCATTTGCAATGATGTGGATGGAACTAGAGGGTATTATTCTAAGCAAAATAAGTCAATCAGAGAAAGAATTATCAAATGATCTCACTGATATGTGGAATTTGAGAAACAAGGCAGAGGAAAAAGGGAAGAGAGGAAAAAATAAAACAAGATGAAAGCAGAGAGGGAGACAAACCGTAAGAAACTCTTAATCTCAGGAAACAAAGTAAGGGTTGCTGGAGTAGAGAGGAGTGGAGAGATGGGGTGGCTGGGTGATGGACAGTGGGGAGTGCATGTGTTATGGTGAACACTGCGTATTGTGTAAGACTGATGAATCACAGACCTGTACCTCAGAAACAAATAATACATTATATGTTAATTTTAAAAATTCTTTAAAAGATAAAATAAAATACAAGTATTATATATCATGACCAATTGGGATTTACCCCTGCAACACAAGGGTTGTTTAACACATAAAAATCAATCAATATAATTCACTACAATAATAGAATGGAGGGGGAAAAAAGGCATATGATCTTCTCAACTGAGGCAGAAAAGCATTTGACAAAATTTAATACCCTTTCATGATAAAAACACTCAAATTAGGAAAGGAAGAAAATTTCCTAAACATATTAAAGATCTTTTAGGAAAAGCTCACACCAAACATCATACTCAATGGTGAACAACTCAAACCTTTCCCCCTAAAATCAGAAACAAAATAAGGATGCCTACCTTTGCCACTTCAACTAAACATAGCAATTAGTCAAGAAAAAGAAAGAAAAGGTATTCAAACTGGAAAAAAAGAAGTAAAACTATCTTTGTTCACGGATAACATGGTCTTATATCTAGAAAACCCCAAAGAATACACATCAACTCCCCGCTTCAAAAAAGCCCTGTTACAGCTAATAAATGAAATGAGCGAAGTTGCATGATATAAAACCAACATGAAAAGTTGGTTTCATTTCTACACACTAACAGTAAACAACCATAAGAGGAAATGAAGAAAATAATTCCATTCACAATAGTATCAAAAAGAGTGTTCACTTCTGCAGCACATACATAATAGCATCAAAAAGAATAAAACACTTAGGGATAACTTTAACCAAAGGGTGAAAAACTTGTATACTGAAAACTACAAAACACTGCTGAAAGAAACTAAAGAAACATAAATAAATGAAAAAACATGCCACATTCATGGATTGGAGGACTTAATATTGTTAACATGGCAATACTACCCCCAAAATAATTTATATTCAGTGCAATACCTACCAAAATCCTTTTTTCCAGAAATAGAAAAAACCCATCTTAAAATTCATATGGAATCAGAATGAGATGGGTAGCCAAATCAAAAAAAGAACATTGGAGGACTCACATTTCCCAATTTCAAAACTTAATACAAAGGAACAGCAATCAAGTGGTGTGATACTGGCCTAAGGACAGATATATAAACCAATGAAATAGAAAAGAGAGTCCAAAAATAAGCTCTTGCATTGATTTTATTTTTTTAATTTTCAGTCAGGATACTAAGACTACTGTCAATTGATTTTCAATCAGAATATTAAGACCATTCAAAGGGGAATGGACAGTTATCTCAACAAATGATGTTGGGAAAACTGGATACCGACATACAAAAAAGATGAAGTTAGGACTTGTTTACACCATTTACAAGTTAACTCAAAATTACCAAAAACCTAAATGTAAAACCTGAAACTATAAAGTTATTAGATGAAAACACAGGGCAAAATCTTCTGATATTGGATCTAACAATGATTTTTTACTTTTTTTTTTTTTAAAGATTTTATTTATTTATTTGTCAGATAGAGAGAGCAGGAGCGAGCACAGGCAGACAGAGTGGCAGGCAGAGGCAGAGGGAGAAGCAGGCTCACTGCTGAGCAATGAGCCCGATGTGGGACTCGATCCCAGGACGCTGGGATCGTGACCTGAGCTGAAGGCAGCTGCTTAACCAACTGAGCCACCCAGGCGTCCCTAACAATGATTTTTTAGATATAACTTCAAAAGCATAGGTAATAAAAGAAAAATATAGAGGCACTGAACTTCATCTACATTTAAAAACTTTTGTGTATTGAAGGATACCATCAAGAAAGTGAAAAGGTAATCCGCAAATAGGAGAAAATATTTATAATTCATTTATCTTATAAGAGATTAATATCCAGACAATATAAAGAACTCCTACAACTCAAAAACAATCCAATGCAAAAATGGCCAAAGAACTGGGATAGACATTTCTCCTAAGATACACAAAGGATGAATAAGCCCATGAAAAAATGCATAACTTGGGGCGCCTGGGTGGCTCAGTGGGTTAGGCCTCTGCCTTCAGCTCAGGTCATGATCTCAGGGTCCTGGGATCGAGACCCAGATCCGGCTCTTTGCTCAGCAGGGAGCCTGCTTCCCTCTCTCTGCTTTCCTCTCTGCCTACTTGTGATCTCTGTCTGTCAAATAAATAAATAAAATCTTTTTAAAAATGCATAACTTCACTAATCATTATGGAAATGCAAATCAGAACTGCAATGAGATACCACCTCACATCCATTAGGATGGCTACTATAAAACAAACCAACACAAAACCTCAGAAAATAGGTGTTGGCAAGGCTGTAGAGAAATTGTTTTCTTTGTACATTGCTGGTGGGGATGTAAAGTGGTACAGCCACTGTAGAAAACTTGGTAGTTCCTCAAAAAGTTTATAAACATAAAATTACCATACAAGTCAGCAATCCTATCCCTGAGTATATCACCAAAAGAAGTGAAAGCAAAATCTCAAATGGACAGTTGCACATCAATGTTCATAGCAGCATTATTCACAATAGCTGTAAGGTGGAAACAACCCAAACATCCATCAATGGATGAATGGATGAACAAAGTAATATATACATACAATGGAATATTCAGCCATAAAAAGGAATGAAATTGCGATATGTTATAATGTAGATAAACATTGAAAACATGGGTTCTTCTAACGTAAGAGTAATGTTCTATTTCTTAAGTTGGTGGTGGATATGTCAATGTCAACTTTATTATTTAAGATATACACATTAGTTTTATATACTTTGTATGCAGGCAAAGGCCCAGTCAAGGATTATATAGGGAAATGCAGTTTAACGAACTCAAGAGTAGTAGTCCTTTATTAAATGGCTTACAAGTTCCCTAAATGCTCTCTGAATCAGCCTAACATCATACTCATTTCCTCATTAATCAAAACAAACTGAATAAATTCTTTGATAGGTTTTTCACTTTATATTCACCTTTTTGAAAATTATACTGTAAAGAAAAGTGAGCAAATTATAAAAATACTTAAAATTTTAAATAAATAAATTTAAAATGAATAAAAATTTTTAAATTTAAGATTTAAAATGAACATTTAATATTTAAAATGAAATGTAAGATTAGATAGGACAGGGAACAGGGGAAAAGGTTTATAGATGACCCCAATTATATGATTAGTCCAAATATAGATTGTGGTACCATTCACTCATCGTGACAACACTGGAAAAGCATCAAGATTGGGAGGAAAGATCACAAGTTTGTTGCCTTTGAGATACACATATTGATATGTTTATCTGGCAGTTCAGTATATGGGTATGTATGTGTGATGTTGAGATTTATAAGAAACATATATTTGGTCTTTATCCCTTTTCCTGGTACACAGCTCTTAAAATCCTTGGAATTTCCTGAGCAGTAAGAGCTATAGGGGCATCTTTTGTTCCAGTTCCTGAAATAGTTCCAGAGCTGTAGAGGTGAAAATTATTTATTCATAATAAGCCTCTTCAACCATACTTAAGTATATATTAATTAGGTGACTTTTGGACAGCCCCCAGCTAACCTAAGGATGGTGGCTGGTTGCCAGGGGGAACCAACCATGTGATTAAAAGGGTTGGTACTTTCAGCCTGTGACCCCAACCTCCAGGAAGGGCTAGAAGTTAAATCACTTGCCAGTGATGAATCATTCAATCAACCATGCTTATATTAATAAAGCCTGCATAAACCCCAAAAGGATGGAGTTCAGAGAGCTTCTAGGCTGTTGAATGCATCCACATGATACAGGGTGGTATAACCCAGTTTCATGGGAACTGATTCTCCTGTGCTTCAGACCTTTCTTGATCTCACCTAATACGTTTTCATCTGGCTATTCATCTGTATTCTTTATCATAAACTGGTAAACCTAAGTAAATGTTTCTCTGAGTTCTGTGAACCACTCTAGAAAATTAATCAAACCTTCAATTTACAGCCAGTAAGAAACACAGGTAAACAAACCTGGACCTGAGATTGGTGTCAGAATGGGGGCAATCTTGTGGGATTGAACCTTTAACCTGTGGGATCCTGTGGGATCTGAGGCTCTATCTCTAGGCAGACAGTGTCAGAATTGAATTAAATTATAATACAACCACATATCTGGTGTCAGAAGTTAAGGTGTAGTGTGGCAAATTACTGAGAGGAGGCACACAAGAAGGTTTTTCTTTAGAGTGCGGTCCTTAAAGGAGAATTGAACTGAATGTGAAATTGGGAAACCAAGACAACAGTTGTAACTAGAAGAGTGAACACAGATGTGATTAACAAGCAGTACGTACAGATAAAGAAAAAAGCCCAGAAAGAAAACCTTACTCCCTCCCTATCACACTGCACATTCAATTCATCAGCAAATCCTGCCAGCCCACTTTCAATCATATCTGGACTCCAAATACTGCTACCACAGTGGTCCAAGCCACAATCCATCATGTAAGTTATAGTAGACTACTACACAGTCCCCTTGCTTCTTCCTATGCTCTCTACAGTCCATTTTTCTATACAGCAGCCAGTATAATCCTTTGAAAATTAAGTCTAAAGCCTATTCCAGTGGCTTCCTATTGCATTTAGAATAAAATCTAAATCCTTACTGTGGCATGACTTTATTGTAGCTATTTCTCTGACCTCATCCTACTACTCTTCTCACCTCACCCCAACTCTGCTTCAGCACAGCAGCCTTCTTGTTGATCAAACCACTCTCTACTTTAAGGTTCCCTCTGTCTAAACATTCTTCCCCCGGATCACAATGGTTTGTTTCCTTTCCTTCTAGGCCTTCACTCGGTATCACCTCTGACAAGACACCCAGAACCATTCAAGTTAAAATTCTAAACCACTTTTCCCCACTCCCCTAGGAGTCTCATCTCCCCCTTCTTTACATTATTTTTCTACATAGCACTTACCATTATCCGTACCAGTCCATTCAGGCTACTATAAGAAAAGATCACATAATCATTATGCAATAGATATGTGGAATCAAATCACCACATTTACATGTTATGTCAATAATATCTCAATAAAGCTGGGAAAAAAACACACCACAGACAGGGTACCTTAAACATAAATTTATTTCTTGGCCACCTGGGTGGCTCAGTTGGTTAAGTGTTTGCTTTCAGCTCAGGTCATAATTCTGAGGTTCTGAGACTGAACCCACATCGGCTTCCTGCTCAGTGTAGAGCCTGCTTTTCCCTCTTTCTCTGCTGTCCCCTTGGCTGTACTTTCTCTGTCAAATAAATAAATAAAATCTAAAAAAGAAAGAAATTTCTTTCTCACAGTTCTGAATGCTGGGAGGTTCATCATTACGGTGCTAGCTGACACAGCTCCTGGGCAGGCTCTATTCTAGGCTTGTACACAGACATCTCACTGAATCACAACACCACTTTTCCTCTGTGCTCACATTGCAGAGAAGACAGCAAGATTTCTGGTATCTCTTCTTATAAGGACTCTAATATTATTGGGTCAGGGCCCCACCATTTTGACCTCATTTAACCTTAATTACTTCCTTAGAGACCCCATCTCCAAATACAAGGGGTTAGGGATTCAATATATGAATTTGGGGGTGGGAGCTGGGGGAGATTGACCCAAATATGCAGTCTATGACACCATCTAATATATCTTTTTATCTGTCTGGTTTATTTTCTGTCTCATACCTCTGGAATATAACCTCTATAAGAACAATGATTTTTTTTTTTTAAGATTTTATTTTTGAGAGGAAGTGAACAAGCATGGGGGAGGGGCAAAGGGAGAAAGAGAGAGTGAAAAACAGACTCCCTGCTGAGCAGGGAGCCCAGTGATGCAGGGCTAGATCCCAGGACCCTGAGATTGTGACCTAAGCCGGAGGCAGATACTTAACCAACTGAGTTACCCAGGAGCCCCAGGGCAATTATTTCTGTTTTGCTCACTGCTGATTGTCCAGTGCCTATAATGGTACCTGACACACAGAAAGTACTCAATAAATATTTGTTGAATGAATTTAATAAATGAATGAAAAAGGAAGGGCCAAAATAGTGGAAGGTCAGAGAGAAGAGTAAGAAGGGGGTAAAAATCTTGTACAACTGGTACCAAAAATCCTCAATCAAAGAGTATTCAAGTGATTTGTAAGATGTCAATAAAGATGAAGGGGAAAGGATGATATATATCAATTAAAAGACATGAGTTCAGAGACTAGACTTCTGTTGGTGAGGGTTTTTTTTTTTCCCTCTCTCTCTCTCCTACCCTCTCCCCCTCCTTCTTCCCTTCCTATCCTTCCTTCAGAAAAAAATGGAGGTAAAGGTTTAGAAAGAGCACTGGAGAGTAAATAGGATAGCAAACATGAGTTACTACAGAGAAAACACAGCCATAACCTGACAGAGTAAATGAAGAAATAACGTATCTTCTGGTTATACACAGGTTTTAATTCAGGTAAAGAAGTACAAGGAACACTGGGAGAATTTGGTAATTGTGAGACAACATTTCCACAGAACACAATGTGTTTATTTTAATGTCTTCAGTGGAGGTTTTTAAAAAAGTATCTTAAAAGCCTTCTGTTGAAGATTATACAGTGGCTATATGTAAATTAGGACTGTAGCTCTATAGCAGAAACACATATTTTGTTGAAAATGGTCTATAGCAAATTTTCAGTTTTAGATAACAGAATACTCAGATATACAGCTTGTCCATTCTCCTTGCAGATGACACTCAAATTACATATTTATACATCTTAATTACTGTCCCCCCATCAGAGAAATCATATAGATAACTAAAGACACACATAACTCAGTTTTTTAAAAATTCTCTTAAGTATCCCAACTAGGCATCTAAAAAGCAAAAAACTTAGAGGAAAGTACATTAACACAGAACCATCTCTCAAGTTTTAAGATTTACATACCTGAAAAATGTGAGGTAAAACTGTTATAAAATAGTTTACTTAGCTCATAGAGAGCAAACACTATCCATATACAGAGAAACTAGCTCATATATAGTAATATATAGATGATTTAATCTATTAATTGAAGTTTAAATCATTTCGATTTGGTAAGATCAGATACCTTTTTTTTTTAAGTCAGATCTCAAAAATTAAAAGACACTTTGGAATGTTTATGCTTTACCTGGATATTGTTATTTTATTTTTTCAAGCTTCTTATAACCATATCTCACTAGGGAGGCAATAAGTTAGAATGCAACCTAGTGGGGAAATACTGCATTTGCTCAATGCCTATAGCTTTTACACAGTTCCAGATGTTCAGACATTAATAATGCTCGAACTAACTCAAAGCCTCTTTTTGAAACTTTAGAAAGTGCAAATTGCATTAAGACCTCCTTGCCCTCATTAATGGTATTGTTACAATCCTAGTCCTCTGGAAAATGTTTTTTGGCATGTGTTTAACTTTATAATATTGCCATTTACTCACTTTAAAAGCCAGTACTCAAGTCTTAATGCTTTTAATAGGCTTGCCTAAACAGACTACCATCTTTTGTAATCTTTTTCATATAATTTATTTCATAGGTTAAACCTGTCATATTTTTTCCATCTGAAGATGATTCTTCACTATTCATTTCATGAGGTACTGATATTAAAGAAATACTTATTTTCTTTTAGTCACTTGATATGTCCCTATCTATAGGTGGCACATGTTAGGAATAAAGTACAGTTCCTTTTAAATAGTAATAAAAAAGAAAAATAAAGTAGTAGTGATTTTTACTTTTGAAAACTGTAGTAAAAACAGGCATATCCTTAATTCTTGCTATATTCAAATGTAAAATATGAGAAAACCAAAAATATAAATATCTTTTGAAACACTAGATACTTGGTGATATTTAACTCAGCATCTTCACCTCAAGAGGACTGGCTTGGATTTCAGAATCAAACTTTCAATCAGTATAGATGCAATGAGGGTGCCTGGGTGGCTCAGTGGGTTAAAGCCTCTGCCTTCGGCTCAGGTCATGATCCCAGGGTCCTCGGATCAAGCCCCACATCGGGCTCTCTGCTCCACAGGGAGCCTGCTTCCTCCTCTCTCTCTCTGCCTCTCTGCTTACTTGTGATCTCTGTCTGTCAAATAAATAAATAAAACCTTTAAAAATATATACATAGATGCAATGAATAATGCACTAGGAAGAATATGGAGAAATACTGTGCTAAGTAAAAGTAAGTAAGATTCCTTGTAGTTGTCGGCTATCTAAATGAAAATGAAAGGTCCTATAGTCCTCTGTGACAAGGAGTATTCCCTTTCATAAATTTTTAAGAGTGAGGACTCTGAAAATGTTAGAGCTGCACTACTGATACTGATATGTTTATTTACAGGGTCATTTATTGATACATTCTGATAAAAATATGCAACAATATTTACAACATAAAAAATTTCAAATAAAGTGGAATTTCAGAAATAACTCCTACATTTCCCCATAGCAATCTACTTTGTTGAAATGTCTTGAAAAGAACAGTATTAATTTATTTATGGAACAAGTCACAAACTCTCTAAAACATGAATTCTGAATTTCTGTTCACTGAATCTACATGGTTGATTCTTCAGTGTCTGAAATAACCAATGCATATATTTGACCAGTTTTGCAGCTTTAGAGTCAAGAAGTATTGGCTTAGTAAGTGTTGGCTGAAATCAGAATGAATAAATCTATTTATCTATATGTTTCACTCCTTACCTGACAACAAGATTAATTGTAGGCAAAAAAAGGTGGTGTGGGGGGCAGAGGAGGGAAAGGGGGAGCAACACGACTTGTTTTCTATCCTTCTGTTAAAAGGCTAATAATTAAAGTAAACTATAATGTGGTTAGCACACTTGAACTATTAGAACCTTGGTAGAATGTAGGCTGAGAGAAAAAAATGAACAAGAAGCAACCACTACAGTGGGGAGGAGTCAAGATGGCAGAGAAGTAGCAGGCTGAGACGACATCACACAGCAGGAGATCAGCTAGATAACTTATCAAACCATTCTGAACACCTACGAATCCAAAAGGAGATCGAAGAGAAGAAGAGCAACAATTCTAGAAACAGAAAATTGGCCACTTTCTGAAAGGTAGGACCAGCAGAGAAGTGAATCCAACACAACAGAAAGATAGCCACGGGGGTAGGGGCCGGCTCCCGTCAAGTGGCAGAGCAACGGAGCACAAATCAGGACTTTTAAAAGTCTGCTCCACGGCAGGACATCCCTCCGGAAGCTAAACCGCGGTGAAGACCTCGCGGGGACAGCGTGGCCTCAGGTCCCGTGGGGTCGCAGAAGGATCGGGGGGTGTCTGAGTGTCACAGAGCTCACAGGTATTAGAGTGGGAAAGCCGGCTTCAGAGACAGCCAAGTAGTGAGCTCTCCACTCAGAGTTACCTTGAACCGTAATCCATGACACAGACCATGCTCTGTGCATGGGGTCCCCACAAGATCCGGGGAGACTCCGACATGGACGAGCTCAGGGATCTGCGGGGTCCGGAGACTCCAGGCAGGGCTCTGTGCCAGAGACAGAGATGCTTGGTCACAGGCTGGGTGAGCTCGGGGCGCAGCCGGAGGCCAGTGAGATGGGAGTGATTGTGCGATTTTCTCCAAGTGCGGCTGGAGGCTGGGGAGACGGGAGTGATTAAGCTCTTTTCTCTGAAGGCGCACTGAAGAGTGGGGCCCCAAGCTCTCGGCTCCTCCAGGCCAGAGATTGGGAGGCCGCCATTTTCATTCCCATCCTCCAGAACTCTACGGAAAGCATTCAGGGAACAAAAGCTCCCGAAAGCAAACCCGAGAGGATTACTTAGCCCGGCCCCTGGTAAGGGCGGTGCAATTCCGCCTGGGGCAGAGACACTTGAAAATCACTACAACAGGCCCCTCCTCCAGAAGATCAACAAGAAATCCAGCCAAGACCAAGTTCACTTACCAAGGAGAACAGCAGATTTCCAGAAGAGGAGAAAGCAAAGCATGGAATTCATGGCTTTTTCCCCATGAATCTTTAGTCTTGCAGATTTAATTTTTAAATTTTTTTTCTCTTCTGCTAATTTTTTTAACTTTTACCCTTTCCTCTTTTAACATTTTTTAACTAGTTTATCTTAATAACTTTCTTTAAAAAAATCTTTTTTTGAACCTTTATTATTATAGTCATATTTTATCCTTCATTGTGTCTAACTTTATTCTTTGTATACACATAGGGCTTTTTTTTCTTCTAAAAAATTTGGGGTACAACTTCTTCTAATAGATCAAAATACACCCTCAATCTAGCACCGGGCTTGATCTAGTCTCCACCCCTAGCAAGTTCTCTCCACTTTCTTTTTTTTTTTTTATTCTCCCTACCAATTTGCCTTATCAACTCCTTTGTTAGAAATTAAAAAGAAAATTTTTTTTCATCTTTATAGTCATATTTCATCCCTTCATTGCATTTACCCTTATATACACTTTTCATTCTTTAAAATTTTGAGAGGGAGTTTCTTCTAAGAGACCAAAATACTCCCAAAATTAAGTGGGTGACCCTGTTCTAGTCACCAGTCTAATATACATATATATTTTTTTCTTTTCTTATATTTTTTTCTTTATTTGGGTTCTCTTTTTTTAATGTTTTTTCTCTTTTCTGAACTTCTTTTTACCCCCTTTCTCCCACCCCCCCACGATTCGGGGTCTCTTCTGATTTGGTTAAAGCACATATTCCTGGGGTCTTTGCCACCCTTTTAGTATTTCATTTGCTCCTTCATATATTCTTATCTGGACAAAATGACAAGGCAGAAAAACTCACCCCAAAAAAGGAACAGGAGGCAGGACCAAAGGCTAGGGACCTAATCAATACAGACATTGGTAATATGTCAGATCTAGAATTCAGGATGACGATTCTCAAGGTTCTAGCCAGGCTCGAAAAAGGCATGGAAGATATTAGAGAAACCCTGTCCAGAGAAATAAAAGAACTAAAATCTAACCAAGTTGAAATAAAAAAAAGCTACTAATGAGGTGCAATAAAAAATGGAGGCTCTTATTGCTAGGATAAATGAGGCAGAAGAAAGAATTAGTGATATAGAAGACCAAATGACAGAGAATAAAGAAGCTGAGCAAAAGAGAGACAAACAACTACTGGACCACGAGGGGAGAATTCAAGAGATAAGTGATACCATAAGACGAAACAACATTAGAATAATTGGGATTCCAGAAGAAGAAGAAAGAGAGAGGGGAGCAGAAGGTATATTGGAGAGAATTATCGTAGAGGGGACGCCTGGGTGGCTCCATTGGTTAAGCGGCTGCCTTCGGCTCAGGTCATGATCTCAGCGTCCTGGGATCGAGTCCCACATCGGGTTCCTTGCTCGGCAGGGAGCCTGCTTCTCCCTCTGCCTACCACTCTGTCTGCCTGAGCTCTCTCTCAAATAACTAACTAACTAACTAACTAACTAACTAAATAAATAAATAAATAAAATCTTAAAGAATTATCATAGAGAATTTCCCTAATATAGCAAAGGGAACAAGCATCAAAATCCAGGAGGTGCAGAGAATCCCCCTCAAATTCAATAGGAATAGGTCCACATCCCGTCATGTAATAGTAAAATTTACAAGTCTTAGCGACAAAGAGAAAATCCTGAAAGCAGCCCGGGACAAGAAGTCTGTAACATACAATGGTAAAAATATTAAATTGGCAGCACACTTATCCACAGAGACCTGGCAGGCCAGAAAGAACTGGCATGATATATTCAGAGCACTAAACAAGAAAAACATGCAGCAGCCAAGAATACTTTATCCAGCTAGGTTATCATTGAAAATAGAAGGAGATAAAAAGCTTCCAGGACAAACAAAAACTGAAAGAATTTGCAAACACCAAACCAGTTCTACAGGAAATATTGAAAGGGGTCCTCTAAGCAAAGAGAGACCCTAAAAGTATTATCAGAAAGGAACAGAGACAATATACAGTAACAATCACCTTACAGGCAATACAATGGCACTAAATTCATATCTCTCAATAGTTACCCTGAATGTAAATGGGCTAAATGCCCCAATCAAAAGACACAGGGTTTCAGAATGGATAAAAAAACAAAACCCATCAATATGCTGCCTATAAAAAACTCATTTTAGACCCGAAGACACCTCCAGATTGAAAGTGAGGGGGTGGAAAACAATTTACCATGCTAAAGGACATCAGAAGAAAGCTGGGGTGCAATCCTTATATCAGATCAATTAGATTTTAAGCCAAAGACTATAATAAGAGATGAGGAAGGACACTATATCATACTCAAAGGGTCTGTCCAACAAGAAGATCTAACAATTTTAAATATCTATGCCCCTACCATGGGAACAGCCAACTATATAAACCAATTAATAACAAAATCAAAGAAACACATTGACAATAATACAATAATAGTAGGGGACTTTAACACTCCCCTCACTGAAATGGACAGATCATCCAAGCAAAAGATCAACAAGGAAATAAAGGTCTTAAATGACACACTGGACCAGATGGACATCACAGATATATTCAGAACATTCCATCCCAAAGCAACAGAATACACATTCTTCTCTAGTGCCCATGGAACATTCCCTAGAATAGATCACATCCTGGTCATAAATCAGGTCTCAACTGGTATCAAAAGATTGGAATCATTCCCTGCATATTTTCAGATCACAATGCTCTGAAGCTAGAACTCAATCACAAGAGGAAATTTGGAAAGAGCCCAAATACATGGAGACTCAACAGCATCCTTCTAAAGAATGAATGGGTCAACCAGGAAATTAAAGAAGAATTGAAAAAAATCATGGAAACAAATGATAATGAAAACACAACGGTCCAAAATCTGTGGGACATAGCAAAGGCAGTCCTGAGAGGAAAATATATAGCGATACAAGCCTTTCTCAAGAGACAAGAAAAGTCTCAAATACACAACCTAACCCTACACCTAAAGGAGCTTGAGAAAGAACAACAAAGAAAGCCTAAACCCAGCAGGAGAAGAGAAATAATAAAGATCAAAGCAGAAATCAATGAAATAGAAACCAAAAAAACAATAGAACAAATCAACGAAACTAGGAGCTGGTTCTTTGAAAGAATTAATAAGATTGATAAACCCCTGGCCAGACTTATCAAAAAGAAAAGAGAAAGGACCCAAATAAATAAAATCATGAATGAAAGAGGAGAGATCACAACCAACACCAAAGAAATATAAACAATTACAAGAACATATTATGAGCAACTCTTTGCCAATAAATTTGACAATTTGGAAGAAATGGATGCTTTCCTAGAGACATATAAACTGCCAAAACTGAACCAGGAAGAAACAGAAAACCTGAATAGGCCCATAACCAGTAAGGAGATTGAAACAGTCATCAAAAATCTCCAAACAAACAAAAGCCCAGGGCCAGATGGCTTCCCAGGGGAATTCTACCAAACACTTAAAGAAGAATTAATTCCTATTCTCCTGAAACTGTTCCAAAAAATAGAAATGGAAGGAAAACTTCCAAACTCATTTTATGAGGCCAGCATCACCTTGATCCCCAAACCAGACAAGGATCCCATCAAAAAAGAGAATTACAGACCAATATTCTTGATGAACACAGATGGGAAAATTCTCACCAAAATACTAGCCAATAGGATCCAACAGTACATTAAAAGGATTATTCACCACGACCAAGTGGGATTTATTCCAGGGCAGCAAGGTTGGTTCAACATCTGCAAATCAATCAGTGTGATACAATACATTAACAAAAGAAAGAACAAGAACCATATGATACTCTCAATAGATGCTGAAAAAGCATTTGACAAAGTACAGCATCCCTTCCTAATCAAAACTCTTCAAAGTGTAGGGATAGAGGGCACATACCTCAATATTATCAAAGCCATCTATGAAAACCCACCACAAATATCATTCTCAATGGAGAAAAATTGAGAGCTTTTCCACTAAGGCCAGGAACATGGCAGGGATCAAAGACCTCAATGTGAGAAAGGGATCCATCAAAATCCTTGAGGGGAATACAGGCAGCAACCTCTTCGATCTCAGCCACAGCAACTTCTTCCTAGGAACAACGCCAAAGGCAAGGGAAGCAAGGGCAAAAATGAACTATTGGGAGTTCATCAAGATCAAAAGCTTTTGCACAGCAAAGGAAACAGTTAACAAAACCAAAAGACAACTGACAGAATGGGAGAAGATATTTGCAAACGACATATCAGATAAAGGGCTAGTATCCAAAATCTATAAAGAGCTTAGCAAACTCAACATCCAAAGAACATATAATCCAATCAAGAAATGAGCAGAGGACATGAACAGACATTTCTGCAAAGAAGACATCCAGATGGCCAACAGACACATGAAAAAGTACTCCACATCACTCGGCATCAGGGAAATACAAATCAAAACCACAATGAGATACCACCTCACACCAGTCAGAATGGCTAAAATTCACAAGTCAGGAAATGACAGATGCTGGCAAGGATGTGGAGAAAGGGGAACCCTCCTACACTGTTGGTGGGAATGCAAGCTGGTGCAACCACTCTGGAAAACAGCATGGAGGTTCCTCAAAAAATTGAAAATAGAGCTACCTTATGACCCCGCAATTGCACTCCTGGGTATTTACCCTAAAGATACAAACGTAGTGACCCGAAGGGGCACGTGCACCTGAATGTTTATAGCAGCAATGTCCACAATAGCCAAGTTATGGAAAGAACCTAGATGTCCATCCACAGATGAATGGATAAAGAAGATGTGGTATATATATACAATGGAATACCATGCAGCTATCGAAAGAAGTGAAATCTTGCCATTTGTGATGACATGGATGGAACTAGAGGGTATTATGCTTAGCGAAATAAGTCAATCGGAGAAAGACAACTATCATATGATCTCCCTGATATGAGGAAGTGGAAATGCAACGGGGGTGGGGGTTAAAGGGGTAGGAAAAGAATAAGTGAAACAAGATGGGATCAGGAGGGAGACAAACCAATAGAGACTCTTAATGTCATAAAACAAACTGAGGGGGGTGGGGGGAGGGGTGTTGTGAGAGGGTGGTGGGGTTACATTATATGTTTAAATTAAAAAAAAAAAAAAAATATATATATATATAAAAGAAGCAACCACTACAGGATGCCTGGGTGGCTCTGTGAGTTAAGCGTCTGTCTTCCACTGGGGTTTCGATCCCAGAGTCCTGGGATCAAGTACTGTGTTGGTATCCTTGTTCAGTGGGAAGCCTGCTTCCCCCTCTGCTTGCCTCTCCCTGTGCTTGTGTTCTTTCTCTGTCTCTGAAGCAGCAGCAGCAACCACTACTAAGTGCTTTCAGGTACTGCCAACCTGAATCTGCTGTAAACCTGTTGCTGTAAAACCTGAAGATGAAATGATCTGGGAAAAAACACTACCTCAAAATCTAGTGGAGAACCACCCACCCCATCATTCTTAAAATATAATGTGTAAGTGCTATTATAGGTATATGTGGCTAAGCAGAGGAAAGAGTGACTAACTTTGCCTGAGGGTTAAGGATGGCTTAATAGAGTAAAACTCTGAGGTGGCTATAGAGCATAATGTCTCTGGATAATAAAAAAGTCAGAGAGTGGATTTCAAGCAAGTACAAAACTATGAACATGACTGCTGCATAACAAATTACTCACAAAGTGACTTAAAACAATACCCACTTTTAAAAATAATTCTTTAAATTGCAGTAAAACATATATAACATAAAATTTACCATCCTGACCATTTTAAGTGTATAGTTCCGTAGTGTTAAGTACATTCACATTATTGTAAAACCAATCTCCAAAATTCTATTACCTTGCAAAACTGAAACTATACCCCTTAAACAACTCCTCATTCCCCACTTCCCCTTCCTTCCCCACTCCCTGGCAACTACTCTTCTACTTTCTGTCTCTATAAATCTGTCTCTAGGTACCTCATGTAAAGGGAATCATACAGTATTTGTCTTTTTGTGACTGCCTTATTTTACTTGGCAAAATGTCTTCCAGCTTCATTCATGTTGTAGCATAAAAACACCATCATTTTTTATCTCAGTTTCTGTAGATCAGAAGTCTAGCGGGGTACCTGGGTGGCTAAGTTAGTTGAGCACCTGCTCAATTCAATCCTAGGGTCCAGGGATCGAGCCCCGTACTGGGTTCCTTGCTCAGTGGGGAGTCTGCTTCTCCTTCTCCCTCTTCCTCAGCTTGTGTGCTCTTTCTCTTTCAAACAAATAAAGAAAATCTTAAAAGAAGAGGAAGAGGAAGAAAAAGAAGGAGAAGAAAAAGTTGTCCAAGTACAGTACAACCCAGATTCTTGCTAGCATCTCATAAGGTTAAAATTAAGGTGTCCACCAGGGCTGAAGTTCTCATCTGAAATGGGTTTTCTTCCAAAGTCACTGGTTGTTGGCAGAATTCATTTCCTACTGGCTGTAAGAATACTGCTCCCATTTTTTTGCTACTTGTGGGCCAGGATGTCTCTCAGCAGCTAGAGGTCACCTGCAATACCTTCAATACCTTGCCACATGCTCCACTCCTCCTAATCAGTCCACAACATGATTATCTGCTTTCAGGCTAGATCGTGTCTCTCTGACTTCCTCGTCTGCAACCAGCTGCAGAAAATTTTTCTGAAGGTTTGTGTGATTAGATAAGGGCCATCTATATAAATCTCCCTATCTTAAGGTCTACTGATTTCACAGGCTAGGTAGCAGTACCTAGATGAATATTTCATTGAATAAATGGGAGAAGAATGTGCCCATTAAGAGCCAGGAAACTTAGGAGACTATTTTAGAATTCTGCCTACCACATATATGCAGGTATGAAAATGCATAGCAGCTGAAGACACTTCTAATAATACAATGTAAACCCCAAAAAGGTATATATAGAATGGGAGAGCGGAGGAGTAAGGCTGAAAAACAGCCAAGGCTTCTAGGTAATGCAAAGGATTTTGGGCTTTATCTTTCAGAAAACAAGGAATTATTAAAGGTTTTTAACTATTGGTATACTATTATGGTCCAATGGGCCCATTTTTCATTTCTCAACATTTGTAACTATTTGTAAGATAATAAATTTCAAATAATCAAATTCATCACTTATTTTTTCTCAGAGGACTACCAAAAGAAAATTTACTTAAAACAACACAACAACATTGTATCTTGCAATTACCATATGGGTTAACTGAACTCTTTTATAATACTAAGATATATTATGGGATCTTACTGATATTATTTTTCCTACATCTTGAAACATTCAGCTATTTCATTATCCTGCAAATTATCTCATCACTACCCATTATTACTCGTCAATTATTCCTAGTAATGTTTAAAAAAACTAGAATAAGAAAACAGAATAATGATGGTATTGTGTAGGCTGATAAAATAATAAATAAACTGCCATTCTTTTTTCTCATTGTGTTGCATAAAGCATTATATCATCTTTTTAGAAGACATAAAGGAAAATTGAGGACCATATTCATAGTCCATTTTTAGCTTTTATTGAACAGTGTTGAGAACCAAAAATTTTTCATTTTCTGTCCAAAATGGCAAAAAGAAGGAAATTAGCAAAGGAAGATGTTTCGTAATTACTAGATGAGTAGGAGATGAATGAAGAGACAGAGAGCAGCACTCCAACTCTAGTGACAATGATGAAATTGGATGGTGTAAGTAAAATCTCTAGGACTCTTCAGATAACAATATCCTAGATAAAAGTTCTCAAATTCAAGAATTAATGAGTGATCAACATATATCTTAGGACAAGAAGGAATTGTGGTATTCTCAACAAGTTAATTACTCAGCAGGAAGGACTTCATCATACAATATTTTGTGACAACACTGACCGTCCCTTCCCATCTCATTGTTCTGAAAAGACATATGACATTGTATTTGTACACCAAAATTTATTTGAAACAAAGAGATTTTGTTATGTCTATACTCTTGTTAAAGTCCCTAATAATTTTTAACTATTCCCTTATTCTTCTATAAATTATTCCTACAGTGACTTATATGTATATGAAACATCAAAGGAGAGCACATCCAGAAAAGTGGCCTATAAAACCAAGAAGGCTCCTTCCCTTGTGTACAATCTGCAAAAGAAAAAAAACAGATAAATATATGAAGTTGACCTTGTTCACACTGTATATAAACTATAATGGACACAACTACATACCGTGAATTGTATTAAATATAGCTGTACTAAAGGTCTCACCAAAACTAAAAATAGTAATAATATTTTAAACCAAAAGTAATAATAATAATAATAAATTAAAAAGCTGTAACTACTTTTGCTGGTATACTGAGGGTTAAGCAAGAGAGTAACATGATCAGTTTGGAGAAAAATTGTTGAATGAAAGACTGGAGGGAGAAAGACCACTTAACGACAACTGAGTTTAGAGAGAGGATCAAACTAAGACTGATAGTGGAAATATTATAACATTCAATAAATGAATGTGAAGAGAGGCGCAAACTGGAAGAAAATATTTGCAAAAGACACAACTGATAAAGGACTATCATCCAAAACACACAAAGAACTACTAAAATTCAACAATATAAAAACAACCCAATTAAAAAATGGGCCAAAGACTGGAACAGTCATTTCACCACAGAAAAAATACAGATGGCCAATAAGCTTATGAAAAGACACTTCACATCTTATGACACCAGGGAACTGCAAATCAAAACAAGATACCACTATACTCCTATAAGAATGGCCAAAATCCAAAACACTGACAACACCAAATGCAGACAAGGATATGGTGTGAACAGGAAATGGTACAGCCACTTTGAAAGATAATCTGGTCATTTTTTACAAAGGTAAATATAATCTAGCAATTGTACTCCTTGGTATTTATACAAATGAATTGAAAATTTATGTCCATACAAATACCTGCATAATGATGTTTACAGCAGCTTTCTTCATAATTGCCAAAAACATGGAAGCAACCAAGATGTCCTTCAATAGGTAAATGGATAAATAAACTGGTACATCCAGGCAATAAATAGTATTAAATGCCAAAATGAAATGAGGTAGCAAGGCATGCTAAGACATGGAGGAAACTTAAATGCATATTAGTAAGTGAAATAGGCTATATATTAAATGAATCCAACTACAGAACAGTCTGGAAAAGGCAGAAGTATGAAGACAAAGAGATCAGTGGTTGCTAAGGATTGGGGGAGGGAGGAATGAACAGGTAGAACACAGGATTTTTAAGGCAACGAAACTACTATGCATATTATACTAGTAGACACAAATATATTTATAAAAACTCATAAAATGTATAATACCAAGAACACACTAACATACACTATGAACTTTGCATGATAATGATGTGTCAATATAAATTCATCAAGTATGATAAATGTACCACTCTGCTGAGGGATGTTTATAACATTGGAGTCTATGCAAGTGTGGAAATAGGAGCTCTCTGCACTCTCCACTCAGTTTTGCTATGAACTACTTTAAAAAAGTAAAATCTATTAAAAAGAAAAAAAAAAGATTACATGACCTACAGACTTTGCTACTTTGAGCTGCTATCTGTTCAATCTTTTCCTTGATATTTTTCACTTCAAAATCTGTCATGATACCATGACTTTCTAGTTATAGCATCTTTAAGCTAATGTTAATCTAACCCAGGCAAGTGAGGTAAATTTTACCTCAAAAAACTCATAAACAGTCCTTTGTTCCAAAGCAAATACCAATGCATTGATATGAATTCTAACCATTCATTCACCATGTCCTGTAGAAACTGCCATATCTTTCAAAAGAGTTTTAAAATGTAGTAACCCTTGAGTATCTGGCACCTTAAAATTGAAGTCAAGAGACTGAGAAAAGTCACATCTATAGTTTGCATTTGTTGTATTACTTGAGAATATTCAATCCTAATATAAAAGGTGACAAACCAAATGGATGGGCGAAATTCACAAGATGTTCAAGCCATAGATAGAAGCTGGAAACCTGTAAAACACATTAAACAAATAAGCATAGCATATGCGTGTGAACACAGATGGAAAGGGAAGGATGGATCAAGTAGGCACTAAATATTCAAAATATAGTAAATATATCTGAGGCATATGAATCACTCAATATTCAAGAACGCTTAATTCGGCCATCCATTCTTGACACCCATCCTGGCCCCACATATCTTCTGCCCAAGAAAAGTAAATGTATACATGGTTGCTCAGCCAAGTGCAGTCACCCCTACTTTTCCCTAATAAAATAAGTGTGAGCATTAGCTTTGAGCACTTTACATTATTGTGGCACCTTACTCAAACCTCATTTCTAGTCTTTGTAATCATGCCATCTGTAAGGAAAACTGAAATAGCAGAGAGATAAAGACAAGACATACAAACACTGTATAACCCAGGATTTAGGTAATGTAGTCCTTCCAGACACTTGTACTCTGACCTTTTTTTTTTTTTAAGATTTTATTTATTTATTCATGAAAGGCAGAGGGAGAAGCAGACTCTGCACTGAGCAGAGAGCCTGACGCAGGACTCGATCCCAAGACCCCGGGATCATGACCAAAGCCAAAGGCAGATGCTTAACCATCTGAGCCACCCAGGTGCCCCATTTGTACTCTGTCCTAAATGTATTAACTAACCCTCAACTCTATTCCCTTGCTTCTTATTGTGGTTTTAAATTTATTTAATAAACTATGTGATTTAAGCATTTTAATGTGGGCTGTCAGCTTCTCTGTCCCATTATCACTGGGAGAGCCTGCCTAATAGGCAATATTTGGAGGATACCATTGCATCAAGGCAATTCCTACCTGCCAACACCCAAATCATCTAAATTCAAAAGCTGAAACTGTCAGCAAAAAAGAAAAATCCATTGGTTACTATTACAGAGATTGACTATAGATGGATATTAAAGATTGTAACCAAGACAAATGCCTGGGGCCTCCAAGTTTTTCTATTTCAGATCAAATTCAAATAAATTGCTTTAATATGGATATTGTATAGTAAATTAATCATGAGTTAAACTTAACCAGTTTGCCTGTCATTTCACCAAAAATGCTTTCTATATCTATGCTCTCAGCCATGGAAAATATAGTTTAGAATCAAGGTTAGAGAGTGATGGGGATGCACAAGCAGTTTGAATGCAGCTTCTAGATTTACTGCTTGACCCTTGCCTCTTCGAGCTAGAAATCTATCTGGCCATCCTTGACTCTAATTAAACTTAACTTCCCTGCTCTTATTCTCCCTATATTTTTCACTTAAAAATTATAATCAATATATTTTTATAAAGGTCCTTTAAAGCCAGATATGACACAAATGCACACATATTACTTATAGACAAATAGCATGAATGACTATATATGCATGCATATCCACAGACACACACACATAAAAACAAAGCAAAAAGCTAGTTACTTAAGTAGCTAATTTCCAAATGATCTCCTATTTTTCAGAACATTTGATCACTCACTCATTAAAGCCACTTTTCAGCATATCCCTTCACAGTAGCTCTTATGTCTACCTTCCAAGGATGATAGTTTATCTCACAAAGCTAAACATGAAAAGCAAATATAAATATTGATATACAAATATATAGGTATTCATATAAACCTGTATATTATTCTAAATAAAAATAGATCAAATTAATAATTATCAGATCAACTATATTTCATATATCAAACTCTAGAATGCTATTATGAAGATAGCACTGGGCCAGAAAATCACATGCTTTCATTAATTAAACATATGACCTTGGCCAAGTAATTTGAGTTGTCTACTCAGAATATAGTATGTGCCCAATAAATGTTTGTTAAATAAAAGAATCAAGGAAGGAATGAACAAATGAATGAATATTATTTAATTAAAAAGAGAAATTCTTTTTTTAGTAAAGATTTTATTTATTTTTGAGAGAGAGAGAAAATGAGCAGAAGACAGGGAGAACCAGACTCCCCGCTGAGCAGGGAGCCAGATGCAGGACTCAGTCTCAAGACACTAAGATTATGACCTGAGCCAAAGGCAGATACTTAACTAACTGAGCCACCTAGGCACTCCAAAACAAAAAATTCTTAAGAATTACACCTAACCTCTCATAACCCCAAAGGTCTCAACACCATAAAGATTCTTTCTACTTAATATTGTGGAAGAAATTTTCCTTAAAAAGGCTCGGTTGTTTACTTAAAATAAGGCAAATCCATAATCTATAGAAACTTCAAGCATCTAAGTAAGAAAAAAAAAATAGTTTAAATGGAAAATTTGGTTTCTCCTTCAGATTAATGCAATATAGCTTAAAAATGAGAAAAACAAGGGTGCCTGGGTGGCTCAGTTGTTAAACTGAGTTCTTTAATTCTTTAGTCATTAAGCTAAAGTTCTTTCACATAGGTAACCTGAACTCGTGATTATAAAAATATTTTCTATAGAAAAAAATTAAAAACATTAAACTAAAAAAACCTTTTTCTATGACTTTGCTAATATGATCCCCTCAGTCTAAAATACAATCTCCACTACCATATCCACCACTGCAAATCTATCCACCTTTTTTAACACCCACTGAAGTAGCATCTCCTCTAGAAAAGCATCACTGATTCATTTAATCAAATGTGGTCTCCTCCTGCTCTTAACTCCCTATCATTTTTATCTTCCTAATGATTACAGGTTTTGTCAACTACCATAGAGATCTGTACACAACATATTTTATATCACTACCAAAATTGAAATCATCTTGAAGGGATAAAAAGAATGAGAGATCTTGTTCATTTCTGAATCTTCAACAGGGCTTTGCAGTCCTTGGCATGAAGTACACATTCAGTAATTATTTCCTCAGTGGATCCAGTAGATAAAAATAAACGTGAATGACATTACTAGATTTCCCAGAGAGATCTTAACTGTAACATAAGCAAGTTTCTCAATGTAAATAATTTTGGTATTTTAAAAAATGTAATTAAGAATATTAAAAGCTCCTCAATATAGAAATAAATATGCAGGGATTAGAATGTATTGATCTATGGTAAAAATCACAGAGATGTTAGCTTGTAGTAGGCACAATAAGGAAGACTTGGACCAAGGAGAATTAATATCCATCCATTTATGTGTTCACTGAACAAGCATCTATGGAGAACTTATTATGTGCCAGTCATAATGCCTTTGCTACCTGACTGCATTTCACAAATCTCATTTCACTTTACTCAATCTTCTCTGCATATGCCAAAGAAGCAAATCCTGATCCTAATGGTCCTTCTTAACTCTTTTCTTACCCTGATGATTTACCCCTGTGTAGGAAGAAGTCTAAGATAGCTTCCAAGATATCTGCCCTCTGTACACACTCTGTATAAACTTCTCCCCTTTACTCTGAGTGAGATAAATGTGAATAGTAAGATTTCACCTCATGATTAGGTTATATTATGTAGCAAAGGTAGAAGGACTTTGCAAATGTGACTAAAATCCACCTCAACTAGTTTTGAGTTAATCAAAAGGGAGATTAACCTGGGTGGACCTGACTTGATCAGGTAAAATCCCTAGAAGATTATTGCCATTCTGAAAAGAGACACCTTTGTTGGCTTTGAAGCAGCTGCCATGTGGTTGAGAGAACGGCATGCCTAAGACATCAGGGCAGCCTCTACTTCTTCAACATTATAAAGCAATATATGAGAAACCCACAGCTAACATCACACTCAATGGAACAAGTCAGGGATGTCAGTTTGTACCCCTTCTATCCAACATAGTATCTTCTATTCAACATAGTAGCTTAAGATCTAATCAGGAAAGATAAAGGAAATAAAAGATATCCAAATTGTAAAAGATATCCAAATTGTAAAGGAAGAACTAAAATGATTTCTGTTTGTAGAAGATATGATCTTATAAATAGAAAGTGAAAGATTTCCCACCCCAAACCCGCCAAATATAAAGCAAATAAATTCAGACAAGTTTCAGGATACAAAAATCAATGCAGAAAAATCAGTTCTCTTTCTATACAGCAGTCATGAACAACTGGAAAAGGAAGTTAAGGAAACAATCCATTTGCAATAGCACAAAAAAAATATACTTAGAAATAAATTTAAATAAGGTTAAAGAGTTGTACCCTGAAACTACTAAACATTGCTGAAAACAATTAAAAAAGACATAAATAAATGGAAAGACATCCCATGTCCATGGATTGGAAGAATTAATAATATTATTAGTAATACCACCAAAACAAAATATAGATTCAATGCAATCCCTATCAAAATCCCAATGGCATTCTTTTGCAGAAAAAGAAAAAAAATCCATCCTAAAATGCACTAGGAATCCTGAGGAACTCCAAATAGCCAAAACAATCTTGAAAAAGAACAATATTAGAGGATCTACACTTCCTGATTTTAAAACTTACTGCAAAGTTGAAGTATTTGAAACAATAATGGCATAAGGATAGATTTATAGACCAAGGAATAAGAACAGGAAGTCCACATTTAAGTCCTTGCATATGTGGTTAATGGGTTCTCAACAAGGGTACCAAGACACTTCAATGGAGAAAAGAGAATCTTTTCAACAAATAATGCTGGGAAAACTGGGTATCCACATGCAAAAAAAAAAAAAAAAAAATGAAGTGGACCCGTACCTCACACTATATATAAAAATTATCTTGCGGTGCCTGGGTGGCTCAGTTAATTGAGCATGCAGCTCTTGGTTTCAGCTCGGTGATCTCAGGATGGTGGGATCAAGCCCTATGTCTGGCTCTACACTCAACACAGAGTCTGCTTGTCCCTCTCCATCTGCTCTTCCCTGTGTTCTCTCACTCTCTAAAATAAATACATAAATAAATAAAATCTTTTTAAAAATTATCTCAAAATGGCTAAAAGATCTACATAACAGCTAAACTATTCAGCCCTTAGAGAAAACATAGGGGGAAATCTTCATGATATTGGATTTAGCAGTAATTTCTTGGTTATGACACCAAAAGCTGAGATAACAAAAGAAAAAATAGACAATTAAACTTGATCAAAATCTCACAATTTAAAACTTTTGTTCATCAAAGAACACTACCAACTGAGTGAAAAGACAAAGAATGAAGATAATATTTATAAAGCATATATCTGATAAGGGATTAATACATCGAACATATAAAGAACACCTAAAACTCAACTCAGAAACAACAAAAACCTGATTCAAATATGAGGAAAGTACTTGAATGGACATTTCTCCAACAAAGATACACAAATGGATAATAAGCACAACAAACATCACTAATCATTAGGGAGATACAAATCAAAACCATAAGGAAATACCACTTCATACCCATTAGGATGGCTATGAACCAAAAAAACAGAAAAAGACAAATGTTGGCAAGGATGTGGAAAAATGGAAATCTTTATGCAATGCTGTTTTCTTTTCTTTTTTTATTTTAAGATTTTATTTATTTGACAGAGATCACAAGTAGGCAGAGAGGCAGGCAAAGAGAGATAGGAGGAAGCAGGCTTCCCTCTGAGTAGAGAGCCTGATGTGGAGCTCGATCCCAGGACCCTGGGATCATGACCTGAGCCGAAAGCAGAGGCTTTAACCCACTGAGCCACCCAGGTGCCCGTGCAATGCTGTTTTCTAAATCTAAAATTGTAAAACTGCTGTGGAAAACAGCATGTTGATTCCTCAAAAAGTTATACAGAATTACCATATGATACAGCAATACCATTTCTAGGTATATATCCCAAAGAATTGAAAGCCAAGGGCACAAACAGGTATCTGTATGCCAATGTTCATAGCAGCATTATTCACAATAGCCAAAAGGTGGAAACAACCCAAGTCACCATTGACAGATGAATGGATAAAGAAAATGTGGTACATACAGTGGAATATTATTCAGCCATAAAAAATAAAACTCTGATACATGCTACAACATGGACAAACCTTGAAAACATTATATTAAGAGAAATAAGCCAGTTACAAAAGGACAAATATTGTATGATTCCATTTACATGAGGTACCTATGACAGAATAATTCTTACAGACAGAAAGTAGAATAGAGATTACAAGGGACTGCAGGTAGGGGATCTAAGGAGCTACTATTTCATAGTTAGAGAATTCCTACTTGGGATGATGCAAAAGTTGTAGAAATGGACAGTGTTTATGATTATCAGCATAAATTGAGAATATATTTAACGGCACTAAACTGTATACTCACAGAATGGTTAAGATGATACATTGTATGTTATGTGTGTTTCCCCACAATTTTAAAAAAAGAAATAACAATAAATATCAGAGGAATAGGTCAAAGATTTGAGAAGCCTCTGAGTTACAGGACTGAAAAGTGAGAAGTGAGGCAGGGGACTGCTGTTTTTCATTGCAATCATTTTTTATTACTTAATTATGTATAAGAATTACTTGGGCAACAAATTACATTTTTAAAGCTTAAATAAAGAAATTATAATAATTCAAAAATGAAAAACTGGGAAATTTTTTATATATTTTATAGAGAATATCCATGTGATCTATTAAAAGTCCATACAAATCAATAAAAAAGATAAGTATGGTACAAAGACAATAAATTAGAAAATAAGAAATAAGCAAAACCCCCATGCTTACCAATTCCACTATTAATAAAAGAAACAAACTAAAACCAAAACAAAATACTTCTGAAAGCTTATTTTCTGTATCTTCCCATTGTTTCTTTAGTTGAAAAGGTAGAAGCAGAAAAATAATCCATTTGTTAAGCCACTTGATAAATCTGCTAAAAAGTATACTTAAATGTTAGTCTCTGTAGTCACCTAATAGCCATCAATTTCAGTAACTATTAAATTAATACTGTGCTAAATCTATTCCAAAAGTTAAGTATTTTTAAACTACTGAGACTGGCTAATGAAAATTTTATTATTTGAGAAAATAAAAGATACCAAAAGATATGGTTCATTATTCAACAGTCTGTTTCTTCACTGTAACTTTTTCAATGGCAATTATATTATTGTCAATTTAAATAACTTTATATTAGATTTGGTTTTCCTCTATATACACAAAAAATAGAAACAAAAAAAGATACCAAACTACTTCCTAGCATATAAAGAATCATTCTTACAATGCCTTTGAAGCCTAGGAGAATATGAAATCTTTCATTTACTCAACTGGCCATTTCTGGCTCACTTTCTGGGATTGTTACCGAGATTTTACTCTTCTCTATTTCCAAGCTTTTTAGTTTTCCTTAACATAGCTGTTTGGTGTGAATGTTCACACTCTGGGAAACATTGCTTTCTATTAAGAATTTTAAAGATGTTTATGTCCACTTTATTTTCAGATGTTCTTGTAAAAAAAAAACCTATTTGATTAAATTTCTTCTGAAAGCAATTCCTTCAGTTTATCTACAGGAAGACTAATTTACTGTCTCTGGTTAACAAAGTATGTGTCTTAGTCCCCTTCAGGTTGCTATAACAAAATACCTCAAGGTGGATATCTTTCAAAGGTAAGAAATTTATCACGTACGGTCCTGGAGGCTGAAAATCCAAGATCAAGGCACCAGCATGGTCACATTTGGTGAGGGCCCACTTCCTGGTTAATAGCTGGCACCTTTTCTCTATGTCCTCACATGGTGGAAGGGGCAAGGTTTCTCTCAGATCCTCTTTTATAAACATTAATCCTATTCATAAGAATTCTGACCTCATGACTTAAACACCTCCCTAAAACCATACTCCTAATATCACCATCTTTAAGGGTCACTTGATAAAGTCTTTTACTCTCAGGAATTATATGTGGTTTTAATGCTTTGAATATTAGGGCTAAAATACACTATAGAACTCAATTTTACACAAGAAAATATTATTAAAAATCAGAATGACTTTAAAAGCTAGAAAAATATCTAGCTTAAATCTTAAAAATTTATCTAGCTTTTAAATGACTTTAAAAGCTAGAAAAATTTCTAGCCAAATACATGAAGTAAAAAACCTGAGTAACAAAGGAAGTCTGACTTTAGATTCAGATTAATGAAATATTCAAAAGTATAATTTATGGGGCACCTAGATGGCTCAGTGGGTTAAAGCCTCTGCCTTCAGCTCGGGTCGTGGTCCCAGAGTCCTGGGATCGAGCCCCGTATGGGGCTTTCTGCTCACTGGGGAGCCTGCTTCCCTTCTTCTCTCTCTGCCTGCCTCTCTGCCTACCTGTGATCTCTCTCTGTCAGATAAATAAATAAAGTCTTTAAAAAAAAGTATACTTTATGAAAGTGATGAATGCTTTCCTTCAGCTACGAAAAAATCAAGCTGTCCCTAAAATAAAAATAATGTACACATAAACAGTGCTTATATAACTAACCTTGCTTGAAGACTTTTAATCTGTTAGAATTTCAAGTAAAACAGTGATTGAGCAAGAAATATCTTAATAAATAAGTAAAATTATATATGATGCTTAGAAAACTAATTCTTCTGTTGCTTCTGAACTCCGGAAGCTTATCGTGGTAATCCCGTGTGATTTTTTTAAAGGCAAAAGAAAAAACAAATGTTGCCTTACCTTGTACGATGGCAAGAAACACAAAATTCCTTGGCGCACAGTATGACACACAGATAATAAAAGTTCTCCCACTTCATCCTGGAACTCAAATGTTTCTGTGTGCTGGAAGGTAGCACAGAGATTCCGACCCTTGGGGCCTGACCCAATCGTGCCCACCCAAACCTAGAATATAAATATATCATATTTGAGTCATGCCTAAACTATGTAAATTAGCATTTAGATGAGAGCCTTAATTTTATGTATGTCAAAAGAAAATCAAGCAACAAGTTTAGAGGAAATTTATTTTTAAATTGTTGGTGTTTTTCTATCACCATTAATTATATATACATATATTTAATTTATAGAAATTTTAAAGCAGACCACTTACCACTTACAATAAAAGCAAAAAATTTTACTTATCCACTTCCTCAATAGCTTTACAAAACTAAGCATGTAATGGGATGCAAACAAATGAAATGAGTAAATCAGAAATGATTCCAAACTCTTACGAGATGTACGATCTGCTGTAGGTAAGCCTCTAAGACTCAACTATGACAAGAGCTAAGTATATTCAATATGAATATACTTACCAAATTTATAAACTCACTGATGCTCAAAGATCTATAGTCTTAAAATATCAGACCCACCAAATTTTAGTTACTTGCAATTGCTCTACATTCATACAGACCTAGCTTTTGTATACTTAATTTGACTAAGAGAAAGAAAAAAACTTACTAGTAATCTAAAGACAAGAAAGGCTTCAGATTGTTGAAAAATCTAATTTTCATGATGAAAAAAATCTATGATGAAAATCATGATGAAAAATCTCATTTTATATGATAAGTCCTATATTTTCAAATGATGTATGAGATTGAGGTACATTTTGCAGGATGACATCTGATGGATACCAGTTTAACCAACTTTTAGCTAAATGATTAACTAGTAATAAGACAAACTGATATTGTTTCCTGACATGAGGCAAAAGGAAGTAACAATATCACCTATAGTAATGTTACCAAACTGCTTAACTTGAATCTTTTTTTTTTTTTAAGATTTTATTTTATTTATTTGACAGAGAGAGAAAGCACAGCAGGGGGAGCAGCAGGCAGAGGGAAAGGGAGAAGCAGGCTCCAGAGCAGGGAGCCCAACTGCGACCTGAGCAGAGGGCAGATGCTCAATGATTGAACCATTCCGGAGCCCCTAACCTGAATCTTATCAAGGAGAAACAATTGTATAAAATCCAGATTATAAATTAAGCTTCTGCCTTTGGCTCAGGTCACGATTCCAAGGTACTGGGATAGAGCCCCCATGTCAGGCCTCCCTCCTCAGGGGGGAACCTGCTTCTCCCTCTCCCTCTGCCTGCCACTCTGCCTATTTATGCTTTCTATCTCTGCTGTCAAAAAATTGAATCTTTAAATCCAGATTATAAGACATTACTCAAGATAACTGCTGACTTGAATTCTATAAAAGTCATGAACAATAAAGACAAAAAAAGTAAAAAAACAGGTTCAAAGACTACAGATATTAAAGTCAAGTGTAATATGTAATACTCAATTGGATCCTGGATCAAGAATAAAAATAAGGTATAAAGACATTTTGGAAATAACTGATGAAATATAAATATGGACACTATTGCACCAGTATTACATTTCTTGGGTATGATCATGGTATTGTGGTTATGTAGGATTATGTACTTGTTCTTTTTTTTTTTTTTTAATTAACGATTTATTTATTTATTTGTGATGCAGGGAAGGAGAAAGAGAGAGAGAAGGCCAGAGAGGCAGAGAGAGAGGAGGGGACAGAATCCCCAAGGCAAGCCCCACATAGGGCACACTGGGTGTGGGGCCTGCCTGGGATCCTCTCTCTTCCTCTCCCTCTGCTCCTCCCCGCCCTCTCTAAAAAAAAATAAAAATAAAAATAAAAATATTTTTTAAAATAGAAGAACTCAAAAAAAGCCAAGAGTTTGCTCTTTAAAAAGATTAATAAAAGTGATAAACTCAAACTGATACTGACTAAAAAAAAAATAAATAAAGTAAAACCAGAAAATACAAATTGACAGTATCAGGTAGGGAATAAGGAGAACATGACAGCAGAACTCACAGATATTAAAAAGAAAACAACACACTTCACAATAAAATACAAATTTTTTAAGTTGGGGGAAATATTATAATAGAATTCAACTGAATAATTAGTATTTTTACTATTACGACCCCTTGACATAACAGGTTAAATGGGCTTTTGTGTACAGAATTGAGAACAGAAAGCCTATAACAATAGTCTTATGAGAAAATATATGTTCATTTTACTAATGACTTCCCATATTTATTTGGACTTCTAAAAAGGCAACTTAAAACTACAGAATATAGAGAGCACTTGTTATAATGAGTACCGGGTATTCTATTTAAGAGCTGAACTAAATTGTTCACCTGAAATTAATATTACACTGCATGTTAACTGGAATTTAAAAAAAAACAACTTTTAAAAATGTGGAACTTGGGGCACCTGGTGGCTCAGTGTGTTAAAGCCTCTGCCTTTGGCTCACGTCATGATCTCAGGGTACTGGGATCAAGCCCTGCATGGTGGGGGGGGGGGGGTCTCTGCTCAGCAGGGAGCCTGCTTCCCTTCCTCTCTCTCTGCCTGCTTCTCTGCCTACTTGTGATCTCTGTCTGCCAAATAAATTAATAAAATCTTTTAAAAAAATTGTGGAACTTAAAAATGTGTGTATACACACACACACACACACACACACACACACACATATGCCTTCAAAAGAAAAAAAAAATGAGCAATGAGATATATCTTGCACCTGTCCGAATGGCAAGTAAAAAGATAAGAAATAAATGTTGAGAATGTGGAAAAAAAATATGGAACATATATTTTTCTTCACTATTGTTTGTAGCAATGTCTCTAAACAGGAACACTCTGGCACTAAAGAAAGCACAATTCTTAGTTATATAGGAGCTTAACATTCAAGGTCCCAACCTACTAAATATTGCTAGTTCCTCCCAAGTAATTGTGAAAACTAAAAATGTCCCTACACATACACCTTGATTGAAAACAATAGCTTTATGGGGCATCCGGGTGGCTCAGTCCGTTGAGCATCTGACTTCAGCTCAGGTCATGACCTCAGGGTCCTGGAATCAAGCCCAGCATCAGACTCTGTGCTCTTCCCCTTCCCCAACTCATGCTCTTTTTCTCTCCAATAAATAAATAAAATTTTAAAAAGAAAAAAATACAACAGCTTTATAAAGAACTAGAAATATGTTAGGTGCACAGGTGCTAAGTATGTAGCATCACAAAATTACTTCATAAGAAGAAGCAGAAGGTAGACTGACAAATAACAATTCAAAAGTTCCTAGGAAATTAAATAACATTTACATGGTATTGTTATAAAACATTAAAATCTTAAGTTATAGGACTCATGAGAGTACTTTTCCTTCATTTCAGATATTCAAACATATGCTGAATACTTGCTATCTATCTATCTATCTATCTATCTATATATATATATATACATATGCCGAACACTACTGTCCGGTATTAATCTAGGTGCACTGGAGGACTGGGGACATAAAAAGAAGAATAAGGATATACCACTGTCTGTTGGAAAGGAGAAACACATGAACAAATAATTATGCAATAGGAACTATGGCAAACATATTAAATTTTAGTTTTGTTTTTAATTCTCATTTTTAAAAACCTAAAACATACTTAAATGAAGAAACTGCAATATAATCTTTGCATTAACAGTGTCTATTTTTACTCACTGAACTGAAGGAAAGCTATTTATCAATATTTCCTTCTGTTGGCATTATCAAACAACTGATAGATTTTTCTTTTGTTCTAAAGCTAAAATGTTGAATTTCCTATCAGATTATGTTAGTATTTCAGGTACCTTCTAATTTTCTTTATATAAAATTATATCGCAGCAAAAAGACTGAGAGGCTTCAAAAAACATACTAACCTGTGAGTTATTAATGACATGATTAGCCTCCAGCTGGATAGTAAATGTAACACCAAGTTCCGATGAAAAGGATTTCATTGGTGATAATGTCCCAGATGTCAAAACAATTGTCCAAACTTTGTCATTAATATCTGAAAAGGCCTAAAAAGAAACAATATTAGATACATAAAATCATCTTAACAAGACTAAAACATACATATTTAGTTGTTGGTATTGAGCAAAATGACAGAATTTTCATTTACAACATGATAGGCTTACCACAGCTGGATTTAAGCACCAAAAGTTTAGCACATGAACTGCAGTTTTCTGTCTCGAACGTTTCTTATTTTTTGCCAGAGCAAAGAATCCATTTTTATCTGAAGTATCAATCTGATTTATCCAAGAATAAGTCTGTTGAATAGCAACTTTATAATCATCTGCAAATCTAGATGAAAATAAAATGGTAATTAAATGGCAAAACTTTATGAAACACATAATGTCCCAGCTACATAAATATAAAAACTGATTGAGTTAAAACCAAATTGAGAGCCCTGGTATCTTCCCACTCAAAGATAACATCTTCACAACCAACAACCCCCACTGCTAATTAAATTCAGTAATTCTGATAGAAAATGAGCCATTAAAACTTACAATCAACTTCCTTTTAAAGGTTAGATATTATCTAAACATCTATCCCTTAGCATTTGCCATCCCCATGTTCAAACAATACATAAATCAAGGGAAAACCAAAATTAAAATCCAGGTCTCCGAAATCCTAGTCTAGAGCTCTTTGCACTTTGTGTTACATTATCAGTCACAAAATAGATAACAGTTATCCTTAAAGAAACTAAACAGTGGATTATACTTTTTTATTTACATGAGAAAATTGAAAGAATTCTTACTCAAAGTTTTAAAAGTTTAGGAAACTAGTTATAAATTTTAAGTTCCTTTATATTATGGGTTTCAGTCTTCATTAACTTTTAATGAAGGTATTGATCTCTGTGATCCCATCCAACTTAAAATTTCTTTCAATAAGAGGCTATGCACACTTCAGCTTAACCAGATTAAAATATGGTATCCTCTACCATGTCTTCACAATAATAGTGACTGCTAAGAGACATCAGATCTCAAAGTTCAAGTCAGGGACCCTACAATCCTTGGAGAGAATTTTATAAAAGTATTGGGAGCTAAAAACTATAAAACATTTAGAAGAAAACATGGGAGGGGGTGCCTGGGTGGCTCAGTCAATTAAGCATCTGCCTTCTTCTCAGTTCATGATCCCAGGGTCCTGGGATTGAGCCCCTGATCAGCGGGGAGCCTGCTTCTCTCTCTCCCTCTGCTGCTCCCCTGCTTGTGCTCTCTCACTCTCTCTGTCAAATAAATAAATAAAATCTTTTAAAAAAAGAAGAAGAAAAAATGTAGGGAAAAATCTTAATGATACCAGATTTGGCCATATATACCAAAAGCACAAGCAACAAAAGAAAAAATAAACTGGACTTCATCAAAATTAAAAAACTTTTGTGCATCTAAGGACACTAACAAAGAGTGAGAAGACAACCCACAGAATGGAATATATGCGTAAAACATATATCTGATATGGATTAACATGTAGAATATACAGGTAATATTTACTACTCAACAACAACAAAAAACAACCCAATTCAAAAATGGGCATAGGATATGAATAGACATTACTCCAGTGAAGACATGTAAATGGACAATAAGAACATAAAAATATGGTCAACAACATTAGCCATTAGTGGAGGGTAGAGTAAATCAAAACTATAAGCAGATACTACTTTACACCTATTAGAATGGCTATTATTCCAAAAGCCAGAAACAACAAGTATTCTTGGCAAGTATGTTGAGCAACTAGAAATGCTGTGCATAGCATGGCAATCTAAAATGTCCAATTGCTATAGAAAATAGTATGTTGATTCCTCAAAAAGTTAAACACAGGATTAGCATATGATCCTGAAATTCCATTGCTAGGTATTTACCTGGAAGAATTGAAAGCAGGGACTCAAACATACTTGTACATCAATATTCACTGTACCATTATTCACAATAGACAAAAGGTGAAAATAATCCAAATACCCATCAACATAACAAGGGATAAACAAAGTATGGTATATACATACAGTGGAATCTGACAATATTCAGCCATAAGAAGGAACAGCATTCTGATATATGTTACAACGTGGATGAACCTTAAAAACATTATACTAAGTTAAATAAGCCAGATGCTAAAGAACAATTATATGATTCCACTTTGTAGGAGATACCTAAAAGGGGCACATCCATGGAGAGAAAAGAAGAGAGGTTACCAGAGGTTGTGGGAAGAGGGAAATGGGAAACATTATTTCATGGGTATAGAGTTCCTGAAAAAGTTCTGGGAATGGACAGTGGTGATGCTTGCACAACCATGTGAATATACATAATGCTACTAAAATGCACACTTAAAATGGTCACAATAGTAAATTTTATGTTATGTATATATGGTATATTTTACCATAAAAAATTGGAACCAGATAGTATTATAATTCAGTGAGGGATTGAGCCAGGGGAGTTAACTGTTTCTCATTTTCCACATTTCACTAAATAGAGGCTTTACGCCATAAGAGACTTTCTGACACTGGAAGAAACATATCTAAAACTATCCTTAAAACCTAAATATTTAAGTTCAGTCATACACAATTATAAATTTAATACTGAATTAGCTAAAAAGTGCATTTAAAATATACCTACTTTTTTATTTCAATACTCATTTTCATTTATAAAAACTAATTTCAATTGATCAAAGTCTGTACCAACAAATAAAAACAATATTTATGCCATTTCTTTACAATGAACCTAGGTACTCACACAACCTCAACACATGCTGGCACCCAATAAAACTAATATTTTTAGAAGGGAAAATACAAGTCATATATATTTACTAACCTGCTATTTTGCCTAAAAAGATAGTCAAACACCATAAAAAGTCCTTTGAGCATTATTTGAGTTGATGCACTAATAATCGGTACTACTCTTGTCTCCTCTTTACCATGAATTGGTAAGACTTTTTCTTCTTTTTGAAGGACAGCAGAAAAATGTCCCTATAAGAAATTACCATTATTAAGTACATTGCAGGAAGTGGGAAAAGGAAAACAAACTTCTGAAAACCATAAAACTCAAATGAAGTATACACTCAAATTTTAGGCAAACATTGCTAATACACAAAACAGTATGTTTTAAGTTCCCACATATTCCCTCAATTGGCACCCTACACAAAAGTACCTCTTTAAGTCTCTCATACCACCAAACATACATTTTACTTATACATTCTCATCAATATAGTTATATCATAACTTTTTATTAAGTCAATATTTTTTTATTTTATTAATTTTTTTTATTTAAACATATAATGTAACCCCACCACCCTCTCCCAGCCCCCCTCCCCCATCAATATTTATTTTTAACAAAATTGTGATTATATATATTGTTATGGCTAACCCATAATTATATTTGCTTTCTAATGTAACATTTACTTTTAATTTACTTTTTCTAGTGTTTATGCTTAAATCAACTTTTTTAATAAATTGATTATCACTTGTTAAAAATAATAGATAGATAGATAGATAGATAGATTCCCATATATACCCAAATTCTCTTCAAAGTCAAAGACACTTTATAGTAAGTAATACATTTAGGAGCTTCATTACCTCTTTAGGCAATCAGTGTATTATTTAGTGCCCTTCAAAAGTAATGAACTAGGCATGCCTGGCTGGCTCATTTGGTACATCATGCAACTTTTGATCTCAAGGTTGTGAGTTCAAGTCCTATGCTGGGCATAGAACTTACTTTTAAAAACATAAAAACAAACCAAACAAAAACAGTAAAAAAGGACTAAGTAAAAATGTATCCAATGGTTTCTCCAAAAAGAGCTTAAAAGATTTGATATGCATGTAAATGCCTGAATTACCTCCAGATAGTATTCCAATGATGAGAATAATATGACTGTACGACAGGAAAAATTTGTATAGTTTTGTGACTAAAAACTACTGAATTGCATATTTTAAAGGGTATATTTTATGGCATGTGAATTATATTTCAATCAAATTGTTAAAAAATTAAAATAAAGAATTTTAAAACAATACAGTAGGGGCATCTGGGTGGCTCACTGGGTTAAGCCTCTACCTTCAGCTCAGGTCATGGTCTCAGGGTCTTAGGATTGAGCCCCACATCCGGCTCTCTGCTCAGCAAGGAGCCTGCTTCCCCCTCTCTCTTCCTGCCTCCCTGTTTACCTGCCTCCCTGTTTACTTGTGATCGCTCTCTCTGTCAAATAAATAAAGACCAGGATGCCTGTTTCACTGCCTGTGATAAACAATGCACTGGAAGTTTAAGCCAACAAAGAAATAAATAGAATGTGATGGAGTTGGGAAGAAAGAAAATAGTCATTACTTATAGACAGTATCATTACATAGAAAATTTAAGAATCAACAGAAAAATCTATAAGATAGTTCAGCAAAGTGGTTGGCTGCAAGAAAAATATATAAAAATCCACTACCATTTTTATACAGCAATAACTAGAAAATGCAATTTTTTAAATACACCATTTGAAAAAGAAACAGAAACTTTAACTTAGTTAGGAATAAACCTATCAAAAACACCTAAGACTTTTAAAAATAAATAACAAAATTTTATTGAAATATGGGACATAATAAATGAAGAACTTTATACATCATGTTTGTGAAAGGGAAAACTCCTATACTATAAATAAATCAATTCTTTCTAAATTCAGTGAAATTCTAACCAAAATTCTAACAGAAATTTTCATGGAAATTTGCAAGCTAATTCTAAAATTTATTTATCCCAAAGGAAAAGAACAAAGTGAGGAGATACTACCAGATATCAACATTTTTTTAAAAGATTTTATTTACTTATTTGTCAGAGAGAGAGAGAACAAGAGAGTGAACACAAGCAGGGAGTACAGCAGGCAGAGGCAGAAGCTTAGCAGGGAGCCTGATTCAGTGCTTGATCCCAGCACCCCGGGATCATGAACCAAGCCCAAGGCAGATGCCCAACCAACTGAGCCACCCAGGCATCCCGATATCATCATTTTTCTAATGCCAGAGTAATTAACAAATATGAGTTTAGATCATAGAACAAAGTCCAGAAATTCACAAATAAATGAAAATCAGATATGTGGCAGAAGTGTCACTACAAATTAGAAAGAAATGGATGAACTCTTTAGTAAATGATGCTGAAAAAATTATCCATATGGAAATAAAATGGATTCTCAACTTCACAATATAAACAAAAAGGAATCCTTCATTGATTTTATTAAGAAAAAATAACGCTTTTAGAAAATGTAGCACAAGACTGCTTAAACTAAACTCAAATATAATTCATAAAAGAAAAAACTCTGATATTGAATGCACTAAAATAAAAACAACTTTTAGAAAAATACTCCATAAATAAAGAAACCACAGACACAAGAATATACATGCAATGCAATAAGCAACAAAGAATTAGTATTTACAATATATAAAGGAAACAGTGACATATAAAAAGATATATTTTCGGGGCACCTGGGTGGCTCAGTGGGTTAAAGCCTCTGCCTTGGGCTCAGGTCATGATCCCGGGGTCGTGGGATCGAGGCCCGTATCAGGCTGTCTGCTCAGCAGGGAGCCTGCTTCCCTTCCTCTCTCTCTCTGCCTGCCTCTCTGCCTACTTATAATTATAATCTCTGTCAAATAAATAAATAATTTTTTAAAAAAAGATATATTTTCAAGGATGTTCGTAACAAAATTACTTCTTATTCTAGGAAAGCTGGCAACAACTTACATTTCAAATGCCAGATTAATCAAGTAATTTAGAATATACGCACTCATGAAGAACCTGGGTGGCTTAGTTGGTTAAGCGACTGCCTTCAGCTCAGGTTCTGGGATCAAGCCCCATGTTGGGCTCCCTGCTCAGCTGGGGAGCCTGCTTTTCCCTCTACCCACTGTTCTGTCTCTCTCTCAAATAAATAAACAAGATCTTGGGGTGCCTGGGTGGCTCAGCAGGTTAAGCCTCTGCCTTCGGCTCAGGTCATGATCTCAGGGTCCTCGGATTGAACCCTGCACTGGGCTCTCTGCTCACTGGGGAGCCTGCTTCCCCCTCCCTCTCTGCCTGCTTCTCTGCCTACTTGTGATCTCTGTCAAATAAATAAACACAATCTTAAAAAAAAATTTTTTTTAATAAATAAATAAGATCTAAAAAAAAAAAAAAAGAATATGTAGACTCACAAAAACCCTACACTGCAATTAAAAATCACGTGAAAGGGGCACCTGGGTGACTTAGTCGGTTGGTTAAGCTTCCAACCCTTGGTTTTGGCTCAGGTTGTGATCTCAGGATTGTGAGATGGCAGTCACTCAGTGCAGAATCTGCTTAAGATTCTTTCTCCCTATGCTTTGCCCCCACCCACCCCCAGCCCCCATTCTAATAAATTTTTCATTTCTAATAAATATTAAAAAAAAATAAAAATCGGGGCCTCTGGGTGGCTCAGTGGGCTAAAGCCTCTGCCTTCAGCTCAGGTCATGATCCCAGGGTCCTGGGATCGAGCCCCACATCTGGCTCTCTGCTCAGCCAGAGAGCCTGCTTCCTCCTCTCTCTCTCTGCCTGGCTCTCTGCCTACTTGTGATCTCTGTCTGTCAAATAAATAAATAAAAAATCTTTAAAAAAAAATAAAAATCATGTGAAAGATCTCTATTAAAACAGTACTCATAAGGGCACCTGGGTGACTTAGTCAGTTAAAAATTCCACTCTTGATTTCAGCTTGGGTCATGATCTTAAGAGTCCTGAGATCAAGTCCCCGAGAGGCTCCATGATCAGTGGGGAGTCTGCTTGAAATTCTCTCCCTCTCTGCCCTTCCTTACAATTCAAACATGTGCTCTCTCTTTGAAATAAATAAACCTTAAAAAAAAAACAATACTCATAATATACCATTAAATGACAAAAGGCTACAAAGAAACATGCATCATAGAAATCTATTTGTGTCAGGTAAATACATGCATAAAACAAGACAACTAGATATAAATCCAAATGTTATTAATGATCATCTTTAAGAGTTTTCTTTCCTTTGCGCCTTTTGTATTTTCCAAGTTTTTTTCCTTTGATGTATATGTATTTGTACATTTTTATTAAATTACAATATATATATATATA